>JAQGAP010001882.1:0-17505 GCA_034697805.1 Orchesella bifasciata | reverse complement strand
TCAATTTATTTGAGCATAATATTTAATGGAATTTAAAGGAGCCTGTCTCTATGCCTGTCCTCGGGTGTTTATTTCATGTATTTTCTGTTTATACGCTTAAAAAGCATGCAATGCTTCACTAGTTCTCAATCTCGTTGCCTCTTCGGACTCATTTTATACGAGTCATATAGCCCAGCGCCCATCCAACCCAAATTTTAATCCTTATCTACTTCCATGCATAAGGTACATTTGACTTTATGAATGCTTATATTATATCTATTTATACCTTTTCACTACATCCCAGTACTCCGCATTTCTGCCTGAAGTACAAGATAACAGGCAATCTATATAACATAACATGTATACATCTACATGTATCCCCGCCGAGATTTTTTATCCTTGTTTTGTTCTATCACTAAAACCCGCTTCGTCTTTACTGTGGACTTACTTGAGTATTTCCATTTCACGTGGAGTTCAAGAATATACTATATTCCCATTGTTCATTGTACTTTATCAAAGAGAGGCGAAGGCGACCGTATTGTTTTAGTTGTAACGTCAACTTTTACTTAAATTTTAACTAACCTCGAAGACTGACTCTAGTCTTTTGTCTTGTTACATACTCAAGTAATTATTATGTAGCTGGCTGTCTTTCTTCATTACTTTTTGGAAGCTCATTAACTTATTCATTCAACCCGGACAACGACAACTGGAGGTGGAGGTGCAAATTTTTCTGTCTGTAGAAGTTTGGTAAGTTGTTTTTCATCACATAATAGAATGAATCCACTGAATTACTTACTTTCATAAAACAAAGAAGCATCATCTTAAGGTTTTGTGTTTATTTCTCTCGTTTACAGAAAGTTTTACATTGGACATTCAACCTATCTTCACCTGTAACGAGCTGTCTAGCATCCCTGGTTTCTGTATCAAATCCACGATGGGCAAAGCCAAGGCCACCCCTGCTCGTGTTGAAGCCGAAATTTCTGACCGAAACTCAGATTTATCCGATTCTGATGATGATCTCTTTGTTTTGGTGGAGAAACCAAAGAAAGCAAGTCCTGGGAAAAAGAAGTCGAAAGAGAATGAGAAACCTATCTGTAAGCTTTGCCAAGATGAATTCCAGAGTTCCTCGGCTTTGATACGTCATATTAGCAAAACACATAAAGATACATCTCTTACTTATGTTTGCGCGTTCTGCACCAAGAGATTCGCCAAGAAGGTCAACTTCAACCAACATATTAAAACGCACAAGTCAAAGTAAATTAGATTCAATCTCACTCTCAGTGAAACATGATACAGTTAATCAATAATATATTGTGTGAAAGATGTTATACTTTTATAAACTCGTTACTCCTGACTTGTACTTTCCTATTTAAAAGGTAGCTGAGCTTAAAAATACTTTTACCTGAAGATTTTCAAATAGCAAGATAGCAACATTGGTTTATAATAGATGTCGAGCTAGGTTAGCTTACGACCGAAAAAAAAACTCATTTAGTACAATATTCCCTTGACTGTAAAATATGAGCGAGTGAATTAATTATAATGAGACTGAAGAATAATTATGATGTTAATGAAAGTTTATTTTATAGTATCTGAAGTTAATTAGTTTAAAATTTGAAGATGTACTACGTCAACAAAATTGGATGTGTTTTCATCTCTAAATAAATATTTTTGCAACTTTCGTTAACCTTCAAAACAAGACTACCCATTGAGATTGTCCTTGCCTTGCATATAACATTGCGCATTTGTTGCCAAAAGGTTCCTTCAACCGTTATGTACTCAAATCAGTTTACTTACTCCATCACTGGAAAACATGCTTACTGTTACAGCTTACACGCAACCTTCATCTTATCTTTCGCATCATGCTTCCAGTTTCCATACTCATTCATTCATGATGATAACATTTGCATATGTTTCCACAAAAATCTATATTTACTTACTAGAAGAGCAGAATTTGGAGAACCTAATAAATATTATATTAGCTGGTTCGATTCTATTTGCTATACTAACAAACTACATGCAATTTCGGCATCTTGAATTTGCATACGATGCAATAACAAAGTTTTTCAACCACCTAAACTGCAACAGGTGTCCTATTCACATTTCGTTGACATATAAAACATAGACTTCATATGCAAGTTGCAAGTATTTATGTCTTTGGGATTAATGAACATTTTATGACGCGAAAGATACATAGATTCCATTAATTGTCATTAACGAAAGAATGAATGAATGATATGCAAAATGTAGACGGTTGAATTTCAACTTCTTCCTTCCATCAAATAAGCAATATCCTATTTCAAATGAAACCCAAATCACCAAATATCATCTTTTCATTATCCCTAACCAAAGTATGGACGCTTTCGCCTTGCCTTCATAATATCATAGCAGACAAGTTTCCATTCAATACCAATGCAATAATCCCATTCAAAAGAAATAATATTTAAGACTCATTTCCTATGAATCCCTTCCCCTCTGTCTTCGCATCTATAAATATACCATACCGGATTCCCTTAACAGGCCAACTAGTCTAGTCAAAGTCAAGTAGTGCATAATTAAATCATAAGCATCATGCGTAGAGGTAGACTATGACGAACAAGTTGAAGCAGATCTATACATTCATTTCATTTCATTTCACTATTCACATTTCAGCAGCAAGAAGAAAGGAAACGAACTCGTAAGTAAGATAAGATGCTTCTGTCATTGGTTCCTTTTCGATTTCCATAAGAAATCACAGTAGCATACTGATATGAACATCTTCTATTCTAAAATTTTAAGTACATTTTCGTTACAGTCTGCCACTTTTGGGTCTGGGTTCGTCTACAATGTTGCGTTGTTGACTCATTAAGCTTAGCATAATACATACAAAAAGCATGTAATAATTGCCTTCCCTGCCTATTTCCATCACATCGTCTAGTCCATCGGTTGACTGTTATGTACATTTGTATGTCTCAATACATTTTGAGTACGTGCATTTGAGTGTACGTAATAGTGCTTTAACATCCATCAGTACCAAAACAAGTCTTATGTACATTAATCTGCATAGACCAGACACCCGTTCTCCTTGTCCCTATCAACAAAAACGCGCTTCATTCATTGTTCCTTTTGCTTATGGATGTTGTTCTCACTCGATCCGTCAAAAAACCAACAAACTTTCACGTGGAGTAAGTATCATATTGAAGTGTTCGTATTCGTATGTCTGCAACGGATATGCCTAAAATTTCTTCAAGGTGGGAACGAGGACAGATAGACGGAAGAAACGGTTTGTTGTTTTGTCTTCCGAATATTATGTAACTGTCATTGCGTTGTGGTATCATGTGATACTACATTCAATCTGATCTGATCTGAGGAGTTAGTTAAATGAAATTTAACGATTAGTCATCCGAAATAAGGAATCTCATTGTGAAGTGTTTCTACTCGCTCAACCCGAAGGTACAAATTATTGAATCTCGATACTCTTGACAATCGTTGATTGTTTGGGAAGCAGGTTATAATAGGTAAGCTACTTCTATTGACAATTGATTTTTAATCAGTTTTTTTTCATTTGGTTCAGTGTTTTGATTGATGAATCACATTGGATTATTTTTTGCCTTCAATCATCAGTCGTGTTGGTGTTTGTCATTTGTAGGATACAATTTGAAGACGGAGACTGGAAACCGAACATGTCTTCAGACGACGTAGTTGTGATGGATTCAATCTCAAAGTTTTCAATTATGGATGTTACCGTTTGGTATAAATGTGGAGTATGTCACGGATATTTTCACTCTATACCAATGTTGAAGTATCATTATTTGGTGGATCATAAAATGAATAGGTAAAATACAGTAAATATATTGAAAATGTTACTGTCAAGTGTTAAGTCATTACTGAACTTTTAAAATAAATGTTGAATGTTTCATTTTGTTTATGTAAACAGACTACCGCGTATAAGTGGCAATCCACCTCCCGGGGCTTTGAAAGGTAAAATCTATACGAGGTGCTTACCATCTAAACCACCTCCACCGATTCGAAGCCACACGGAGCCTACTGCTGCATCAGCACCACCCTCAACAAGTAATTTGCTTACTCCAAGCCACGTGAACGAAATCGAAGTGTTGGAAGCAGCTTCTTGTTCCAATGTGGAAGAAATGGTAGTTGAAGCAGCTTGTAACCAACCAGATGAAAATCCTATTCCTTCTCCCTCCGATTCTGGAATTCATGATGGAGGAAGCTACACGAATGAAGAGGAACACATTATTGCTCCAGCTACACCACCAACTGTGCAAACCGTGGTTCCAGCCTCACCACTTGAATTAACAAACGAGACTGATAATGTTACCTCCGAGACTGCTACAAATACTCACCATGATGTCACCCAAGAAAGTAGTGGTGGCAAATGTACAATATGTAACAAACAATACTCATCCTTAGGTGCTCTTAATTTTCATATAAAGAAGGAGCACACGTACCAAGTAGTTTCAGGCAGTTCCGAATACCTAAATGGTCATGATGAAACATCACCTCCTAAACTGGTATTAAAAATGACAAAAAATACTGCAACTGCTACCTCTACAAGTTCTACTATTCCTCTTGGAGGAGCTACTCTGAATTCTGCTAATCCCATTGTCCCCGGTAGAAGAAGAAGTAGTAGGCTCATGAGTGCCGAATCTTCATCCTCCGCAACTCCACAATCAGCAGGGGATGCTATATCACTCTCAGCTCTGCATATGGGGGCCTTGAACGAAGCCGTCGGTGAAAGCAACATGGATTACTCTGTAAACATAGAGTCACACTACCAAACAGCCGTTGGTGAGGAGGATAATTGAACAGTTGTAATAATAATATATGACTGATACCAACTAACACGTAAATTAAGTCTTATGCTATTCTATTCTATTCTATGCACAATAAGAAAACCTGGAGGATACAAGTAAAGATAAAGCTGAAGCGGGTGGCTTGTCTGACTCTTCCAAATCTTCCACATCCACTATTGCCCGCACCAAACAGAAAAGAAATGGCAGTTTTATATCATCATCATCATCATCATCTTCGGATTGGGACGTTGACATTCCTAAAGTTCCAAAGAAGAATATGTTGCTTACAACGTCTGATAGTGAGCAGAGTGAATCCGAATCTGTCCATTCCAGTCCACCGAGAAGTAAGAAGCCGCTGGGAAAGGCGAGATCCACTAGTCCCCAAGCCAGCTCTGCCGCTGAAGAAAACAGTGACATGGAAGATACAGAGCCACAAGAGGACGAGCCAGGCAAAGTTTTAAAGAAGCCAGAAGAAAATGAAGCAACTCATGCTGATGATGAAGATGATGAACCTCAAAATGTCGAAATGAGGAAAAAGAGACTTTCAAGACTGAGCTCAAACAGCTCCAACACTGAAGACCAAAAAAACAAAAAAGGCAAAAAAAGACACGGAAAAGATACATCCGATTCTGCTGATGACGAGGAACCTTCGACTTCCCATGCGGCTAAAAGGAGAAAGAAACCAATTAGTATGTCACAAATCAGCAGTGACTCTGAGGAAGAACGGGAAAAGGAGACTCCAATGGCAATCCATGACGAACCAATCAGTCCATGTCCACCTCCACACGGAGGATCAGGAAACGAAGAACCGAGTGTAATTGTAGAATTCGAAAAAGCCATTTCAAGTAATGGGGAATCATCAAGTTCCGATTTATTTGTTGAAGTCGTACCTACAGAAAATAAAACCAAGAAACTGAAGAAACGTAAAGTCACGCCTGTCAAACCGTTGCCTTTAGCTTCCACTGTGTGCGATCGTTGCCACAAGGAATTTCGGAGCTCCACAGCTTTGGTACATCACATGCTTAAAATGCACAAAGATGATGTAGCTCCATTGTTTAAGTGTGGATTCTGTGAGCGGAAATACAAAAGAAGGGATATGTTCAATAAACACGTCAGAACGCACAAAAAGACTTGAAGTTGAATCAATTGATTTGTGTGAAATCGATCTGAAACTGTATATTTAGACTTGATATACTATAATTTAACAATTAAATGTATGTGACCTTGAATTTAAATTTGTATGATTGGATGTGATAATCTGTTACAAAGGATGAAGGAGGTGATGTTATTATGTGGTATGTTGGAAATGCAAGCTTGCCAAGTATTAGTTCTTTGTTTGTTGATATACTTAAAATTAAAATGCAAGAATAATTTAAGTACCTATATGGTTAATTTAAATATAGTAACAAAGACACGTCAATGCAATGTGGATGTTTATAAATTGTACATGTTGAATAAACTAGTAAACATTTTACACTATAAAATATGAGATAGAGCCGCAAATGAATATTCTGCTCATACTTTTAATTCCAATAATTGTAGTAAACCGCATCAAAATTCCCATTTGTAAGAAGTACATATTTTATTTTGAAATATTAACAGCTATTCTATTTTCAACAACCTATACATATAAGTACATACTTGAGTCGAAAAACAAATTGCACGATTATTACGTAAAAGTACAGGGTTAAAATTCTGTTTCATAAGCCACCACTTGAGTATTAGAGTGGTATTATTCTCTAGGCTTATGCCGTGAGGCTCTGCAATTTAATGCATCATTAACGTAGATGAGTTTTTAACTTGACATAAACTGTCTCTCTCTCTCTAGTTTCACTCAAGCTCCAAAGTTTACAAGAAGGAAGGAAATCATCACCGACATGGAAAAGTTTATGGCTGCGATACAACTTAAAACTAGAGCATAATTAAATTGCACATCTGAACTGGATTCATTTTGTCAATTCCCTTTTGATTTAATACTGAAAGAGTTTAGATTGCCAGCGTTTCATGGATTTGGTTTTGACGAACGGACCTATGATAGTTGTAGCTTGAAGTGTTTCATAACGGTTGGGAAACGCGGTGATGTGTTAAAATACAAATACAATCGACACAAAACTGACAAATTACTTTCGCACACCTTTTGTTCGTCTTCATTATGTTTACCGAAGCATGCTATTTCTCTAAAATGAAAACGAGCAGGATTAATTACAAAAGCCTACATACATTCATATATATAGAGAGTATCTTTAGGCATAGCACTGTGCGGTATCCGGCTGGCTTTGATCTTGGAGCTTCCTTCCAAAGCGAATCTCGTCAATAAATGCTTGAACTACCCATAAAGCATAAACTTGATAGACGAAGAAAAGTACCGAAGCGACTGCATGTTGAGCAGGGGTTTGTGATAGCAGAATTACTCCCGACATTATGACCACTGCGAGGATGAAAAGTGAGACTTTGATTTTCCACCAGAGCTGACATGCCGAGGAATTCAACTGAAATTCAGGAATAGTTATCATTCAAGCGACTAATACTTCGTATTATTCCGGCTCAATTTGCCAGCATCATTAGTAAATTTGCACATTAAAATTAATTACTTCACGAGCTCCTTTGTACAAGTACGTAGCTAATGCCAGTTGAAGAAGAGCAGCAAGAAGACATCCAGCAACGACCAACAAAATCAGCCCACCTGTTGAAAAAATGAGGTTCAAGAGGTGTGTAATAATATTTATCCAAAATAATTTGCAGGGCTGCAGAAAAAAGTTTTTCCTTTTGTAGTCATAATCATCATAGTTCCAGACTTCCAAGAAGAGGAGTTCAAAGAGTATCACAACATTACTAGGAAAGCAGATTGAAAAGAGTATTGTGCTTCGTACCCATTTGATTCAATATCGCTACTACTTCCTTCCCATCCAAATCTCCAAAGTTTTCGTTTTGCAAAAAGTCTGTCACCAGTTCCCGGAAGCATGTGAGAAATATCAAGGATAGCACGCATGCAAAAGTGGAAATCACTGCGGATGCCTATAAGTTCGTAGAAACAGATATGAAAGATTTTAGATTGCAATTAAATTTCCAATTAAACGAAGGCATACATTGCTTCACATGTATGCACCCATGTAATAATATAAGGAAACATCACAAGTTTCATTGAATTCAAATCCAATTATAAAAAGGATGGACTTTTTTTTCAAAAGAGATAAGTTATATACATATTCTACTTACTATATCGAAAATAGCTACAATAATTGTCCCGTGTCGAAGCGACAGTACGGCACAGCACGGATGGGCCATCTTCAACAGTGGATTTGTTGTTATTCCTACTTCCAAAAGTTTTTTAAACCTTTTCAAATTCAAAGAAAAAGCCCGAAAACTAACTATCTTGCAATTAGTTTACTTTTCAATGTTGGAGTAAACATTTAACTGGAAAGGTGAGAGGGGATGTTCTATTTCTACTTCATCTCCTTTAGAATGCGCATTCCAAGAATTAATGTTGTTTTGGTACGTGATATAGAGATGAATTAATCGTGCATTTCATCATGTCATGTAGTATGATGTGACGTAACATTAGAAAGATACACACATGCATTTTTACATGCTTAGTTGTTGTGAAGGCAAAAGTAAGAACCTGTTGTTTTATGAAGTCAGCATCAGCAGCATCCACTGGTTCAAGTGTATCGAGAGTGGATTATATTGTACATAACATGCAACATATACCCTAATTGACAAGCTCATTGTTGATGCCCTCTTCATTACATCCTGTCCTCTTGAAGTTCTTGAGTATTAAACACAATGTGTTCAGGTATCATATGTATGATGAAGATGATGTTGCAAGCATTCTTTTGGGTGCACTAATAAGAGGGCAGTCAGAAAAGATGCCTCAAGCTATTCAACGAAAACAAATGTCTGGAATGTCTGTTGTGACACTCTATGAATTTTCCCTTTAAATTTTTGAGAACATTCTGCGTTTTAAAAAAAGAACCAAGTAACCTTTCGAGTTTTGAGGTCACCTTTTAAGAAGGTTTTGTACAGGAGACATGATCCAGTTTCAACCCTGTACGAACATTTTACTGCGCTGTGTAACATGTAGACAGTAGAGTCTGGTCTGGAACAATGATGAAGCATTTTGTTTAGTAGCACAAAACCCCATGCCAGAAGATTAGATTTTCAAAGCAATAAGCAGTAAAGCAACTGAAAAAGTAAGAGTCAAATTGCATCAGCGGACAAATGCGAAGTTCGTTGTAACACTAACGTTT
This sequence comes from Orchesella bifasciata, assembly GCA_034697805.1. NCBI lineage: Eukaryota > Metazoa > Arthropoda > Collembola > Entomobryomorpha > Orchesellidae > Orchesella > Orchesella bifasciata. Next base: position 8,489 of record JAQGAP010001882.1, on the reverse strand, counting down.
CATTCCTTGGATTAACTAACCAGATTTGCATATTTTGTGATGGTCTTAACCAAGAGAGTCTTTCATGTTATTCCCATGCAAGCCTAGACCGGTGAAAATTTGATAAAACAACTGTCGAATGGAAAATGTCAACTGGAAGTTTGCGCATGAAGGCCTAATCCAAACTTAGCTTTGACCATAATCACCTTTTCAAATTGTAATCGCAAAAGTTAAATGCATCCAACTTACTTCCGGCAGTTGTGTGCCACGTTCTGAAAAGTATAACGGATGGTTTGAATATTTTATTTAAGCGAGTAGCATGGATGAGTTTATATAGCAAATAATTTATGTATTTCTGGAAAATATTAGCTTACCGCAATATCCTACCACTCGCAGTTTTCAATCATTTTTCTGAGAAATTGTCATTATTTATCATCTAATTATGTGGATTGCTTGTTCACATAATTTTAAGCAAGGAAGTGGAATGGAAGAGTGAAGTTGCGATTTGCAATGCCAAATGACACGCTGCGATCATGCGGAAAACTCTGTTCACTGCACTAACCATTTCAATATTCAACAATTAAATAATGTTAGTGTTACATAATATGTAAATATTTATTTTTATAATGTGCATCAGCAATCAACACAAATGCCCTGAGGACAATTTCTCCACAAACATTGTTCCAGTCCGGAAAAGTTTTTCGTTGCTCATACCATATGAATATCACATGAGGTTTAATGCAACTTGATCTTGTATGTGAAGTGTCTGGTGCCTGTATCAGCTACATGGACACTATGTTTTGCAGACTTTGCATAACGTAACTTTCTCAGGAATCGTGCATTTGTCTAATTTATCACACGACAGAAACTCCTTTAAAATGGACATTGCATGGAATTTTGGAATATTTTAAATTTTGAATGACATCAAATAGTGTTTACTTCTAAAGTTATGATGTGGATCGGGTGACAGTTTAATTCGTAATATCTTCATGCTGAGCTATTTGTATGCACGTTCAGTAAACAGAACACGTTGAATATTACGCCAGTCAGCCATCATGTTTTAAATTTAGACACAAACAAACAAGAGAAAGTTATTCTTACCATCAAACACCGCATCCTCTACCACGAAAAAGGAATTGCCAACTCACCAATTCTGGCAATTCTCTTTGTCTTGAAGTCTAAATGAGACTTGTAAGATGAAGATGAACAGACAAACAACGTTGCGTTGGTGGAACCTAAACCCAAATGGCTCGTCGCCTAATGAAATGCAGAAATAGACAAATCGATTTTCTGGTAATAAAAATGAGAATGAAGACAACTTGAAGCTCAAAGGATTTGTATTTCGAGAGAAGCTATATTTATTTATAGGTTTTTAATATACAAAAATAATAATATACATAACCTACACTCCATCCAATCGTGAATAGCAAAAAGAATTCTCAAGAAATAACAAATAACATCATTTTTTTATCCTAGTGTATCCAACTTCCAGGAATTAATACAGAGAAAATCTCGTTACGTTATCGTGTCTTACATTACCCCATTCTTAACCATCTCCTCTTTTATTCTTTTATTTATACGATTCCACTTGAGCTTTTATTATTGCGCATCATAGTAGAACGGTAAGATTTTTGGCTGAAGCTGTAAATTTGTCATTGGGTATCTAACACCAAACTCAAACCCTCCAACGGTATTATGATTACTTTCATGAGGAACAAGAATGTGCCTTTCGCTCGCTGTCATATTCATATAGTCGTTTTCAATCTCGCCACTGCTGCCACCATTCTGATTCATTAGGGAAGGATCTTTCGCATCAATTCGCACCAATCTGCACATGTACACAGATGGTCGAGGGTTTTTCATCCTGTCATCTAGTCACAATTTCTCAATCCCTTTTTGTTCACAGTCCGTAGGGAACTCGAGTTCAAGTATGAAGGCCTTCACAACCCAGAGACCGTAGCATTGGTAAATGATCCCAAATATGCCACCAACCGCAAACTCCAGTCTGTCGTCGGAGACAACAAAAGCGAATACAATGACTGCAGTCGACGCAAGAAAAATACAGAGTTTCGTCCTCCACCAGATTTTGCAGTAGGACACGTCCCTCTGAAACAAACAAGATGTTCTTAATGCATTTATCTCCTGTGCCCATTTCCGAAAAACAGAACCAATATAAAATTTCCACGAATGCCTAAAATACATCAAATTGTACTCGAGAGTCGAGACGTAGTTGATATGATTCATTCATTTTTACAAACTTTCCAAGGTTTGTGAGCATTAGGTGTGCACACCCACGTGTAAGTTCCTTATAATGCGTCGTTAATTTATACTTTAATGAGTTTGAATTGCACATACCGTTTTAGCACCTCGTAGCAAGATCACCGATAATATAAATTCTGCACCACAAGTAATTATGACGAAGCCCAACACACTATAGACAGCGGAATCTGCAGTTTTTAGAGAAATATAGACAAATACTTAAAACTCCAAACAATACAAAATACCCGTGTTTGTTTCACCAATTTGAGAAAGTTTACTCACTTGATTCATCAAGAAGCTTGGTGATTCCCTGATTTCGTTGAGTGGGGGATAACGTGCCAGTGCCAGCACTCCCATCTTCAACTAGTGGGCTGTCTCCAACCTTATGTACGATTACACAAATCAACGTGATGATACTGGAAATGGAGCCGAATACTGAACCAACCTGTTTGAAAGAACGATGTGAACAAAAATTAATTAATTTTTCATTCATTTGTTCTACCAATATTTTTAGGCTTCATGTCCTTCTGTACTTCAATTTTCTATATATTTTTCACTCACTATATCTATGATGGAAATCACTATAGCCCCATTCCTTAATGGGAAGCCACAACAAGGGTGAATCATTTTAAATCTCAACCTCCCTGGAGATGCTCACGGCCGACGAGTTAGACAATAAAGTTAACAATTTTCAAACCCAATTAAAACTTCACACTTGTTAAATTGATTGTAGACACCAGCCAGCAGTTGAGGAGACGACGAAACGAAATTCTCTGCAGAAATAACTAGGAAGCAAACTCTAATCTCGTGGGATACAACTAGCCATGTTCTGCATGCTTGTCAAAAGTCTAAACTAAAAGGTTACTACACCGTTACATGCGTGTACAACTCAACTTCACTATTATTTGTAATATTTGTTTTGTGCTGTGCTAAAAATAAGCTTGCCAATTTTTCCTTTGTAGAAAAAAAAACTTTTACTTTTCAATTCAAACTTTAAGACCTTCCTTATGACTGCGATAAAAATATGATCAAAAGTGACGTATTGAGTAACGAATGAACGCAAGAGGACTAGGCTAGGGCTCGTAATTCTTTACAGCTTGTGAATGTTTGTATTCCACGGTTTGGTAAGCAGAAATTATGCATAAATGAATGGCTAATGAAAAGAAGGGAATGAATATGTTATTATGAGAAGTGAAGTGATGTGATGATGGTGCTGATAAGTCGTGGTCTGTGGCTTTCGAGTAGAAACTGATCGCTGTGAGTTCAATCCCTTTTGAAGCGGTAGCTAAATTTAGTAGCATGTTATTAGCATTAGTCACTTGAAAGTGACCAGTGTAGATGAGATAAAGTAGGAGATTTTTAGGTTTACGACTTGTGTAAAGGAATGATAAGGAACCAGAAGCCATTTTTGTCACTGTCGACTAAGTTTTAGCTTCGTTTTTGCACCTATCTTTTTATGGTAGCGGTAGAGACTTCTCATTCATATTCATTTCTTTGTCATCGGCGTGATGTTTACTTTGAAAAAAAAAAAACGGAAAGGTCCACGCGTTTTATGTACATACATAATTATTGTAATATAGTAATGAGCCTGTATTACATAAGTGCAACTCGGTGTAATAAGCTTGTAAGCAATAATAATTAAGTGTAAAATTTTCAAATTATGATATACCATAATTTACAACTTTGTGTGCAAAAGCCAACAGCCGACTCTACTGCAGTTGTTGTGGCATGCACATTGTGCGTGATTTAAAGTGCGATGCGCAACGAGAGGAACTAAAAAGATAATTATAGCACAGGACTTACTTCTAAAATAAGTGGGATATTAATCATAATCTTATGCACAATTTGAGTTACGCTGTGTGCAACAAGCATTACCTATAGATAGCCTGTGTTGATATGAAGGTAACTACTGGGTTTACTACTAATTCGATTGCATCAGTATCATTCTCATTCAGTTTTACTTTTAGCAATAATACATTAAGGAATTAGCTGAACAATTAGGAACAGCTTACCTATTCGTTTGTAGAATGCATTAGCTAGCTGCAAAAAATGCAATCGAATTATATTAAAAATGTTTTATCTGATGCCTTAAACTTTTTCATTACCGATGTAACGAGCAATTGGGAGTAATTGCTGGTTAATATGAATTTAGTTCATATTACTATTATACGTAGTGGAGTATATAGGTATATAAATGGTCTACAATTTGTATTCACATGTTCTTTACATTTTTGGTAATATTCCAACTTTTAATGCAGTTTCTTGTAAATGCTAATAAATGCTTGCTAAGCATAATCGCTTGTGTGTATCCAATATCAATATCACACCTTTCATCAAACGTTTATACCGTGTGCCATGTAATGTGCTGCAAGCACACCTTAAGATAAGATACGAGTTTGTTTAATGCATGGTAAAACTTAAACCATTTAACGTTCGAACCTTTAACTAATAATAAATCAGTTTTAGGTATTAGCTAAGACAGCTACTAGCTGAGACAATATCTACTCACTTGCAATTGTAGTTTTCGGTCTATAAATTTTATATAGACATTCAAACCGTTCAACGTGTATTCTGTTTCTTTTTACGTCATACACTTCTACTTTTAAACCCTGAAGGATAATACATAGTTTGAATTTGTACGGAAATAGCATAGCATGGATGAAAGGATTTCTTATGGCCAGAACAAAGAAAACAAGTTTTCATTTGAACTTTTATCCAACCAAACCAATTTGTGAATTTAAAATGTCATGGGTTAGCCGGCTGATGGATTTTCAATAAAACGTGACTTTGACAAAAGAGTTATTAACAATAGGTATCTGATTTCCAATGCAATATCAATATCCTGAGGTATTCTGTGTTATGAAAGGTTCGCTTATAGGTCCATACGCATACTCAATACAATTCTTAATGAAACGAGTTGAAGAATGTGTTGTTTATGTTTTAAAACCATTCTCAATATTTTTAGAGACAAAATGCAGTTTACGATTAAGTAAACACTAGAGCACCATTTTCCTACCACTACATGTAGAATTTTCTATAATTTTCTCGTCATTGACGTCAGCTCAACCAACGCACTTGGTTCTGAAATTTCCTTTCTGAAGTCGCCCCTCGGCCTCTGTCTGGGACTGATAGCTGAGTCTGAGTCCTAATTCCATATCAGTTGTAAACTTTGTAATTCAAAAAGTAGGTAATCTGTCTCAAAAGTTCAGCTGCATCGTAAATTCAGTTTTGGAACTTACCTTGAAAAAACGGTTCCAAACCACCTTGCTGAGAACTTGGTAAACTTGTGAATTGGATGGAGCAATCGACTGATATTTGTAAAAAATAAAAACATGTTTTCCATATTTGATTGATATTCTATACAATCCACCCACCATCATGAAAGTAATGTTTGAAATTATGAATTGACAATCGCAAAAGCTTCTTTCTAAAAAAAACAGATTTAAGGACATCATGCTGCATGCAACGTGAGCGAAAGCGGAAATTGAAATGGAATATAAACCGTTTTGTTTTATTGTTTACTAAAAGGATCAACAAAATTTGGTTATCCAAATTACAATAATATTATGATAAACCACCTATTGTAATACGACAAAGGCAGTTACAATCTTTTCAGTTAGAAAAAACAAAAACTCAACAAACGTAACTGGGGCATGAAAACGCGAAAAAATCCCAATAGAAATCCTCAAATCCATAAATGAATTAGCAAATTTTCGCAAATCCTTCCGTATTGAAGTTTTAATGTGGCGCTTGATAATTTTAGAATTTACTGTCACAGTTGCTGCCGTCGACATTTCCATGTAGTAAGCCGTTAGTGTGAGCAGGGTAGCAAGGACTAGCAATAATATCATTAATATTGGAGTAATCGTGCTCGAGAGGTTTTGCGTCCGCATCTTTTGTAGATGGCCCCGAAAAAACACGAAAATTCCTAGAATCAACACAAAGCCGCATCCATATATGACGGGGAGAAGGATGCCCCAAACTTTGTTTGAAATTGTTGTTAAAATATGAAGGGTTCGATATAGTAGTCTCACAATACGCTCTTCGGGGAACAGTTTTCGGCGATTTGCAACCACGGCATATCTGTAAAGATCCAGATGAAAATTGTTTTTAAATATAAAAGCTAAGATGACTGAAAATGAAGAAAAGTGGGTGAAAATATTAAATTTTCGTACTTGACAGTCACAGTCCAAAACGACATCAAGCAAGTGCTGATAATAATAATCACTCCCAACGAGAGGTAAACGGAATGAAATAGCAGGAGGCTGGCGTAAGATTCATGAAACATTACGAACATCATGCTCCCGGTGGAATTAAAGTAGTTTCCGAAAAGCACTTTCCAATGATAATACCGGTAGCTCTGTGGATTTCCCAGGTATAAGAGTGACGGAAATATGAGAGCGTGGATATGAAAGAAGATGAAGGCATATTTCGTTATCCTGTCCATTTTGATTTTTACATGTCCGTCTAAGTTGACAGCTATCCGACCGAATCTGACTAAACAAAAAATATCATTAATTTTAAAATATCTTTAATTAACTTGTGTCGTAATTTTAAAATAAATAAATGAGTATTACTTGGCATTTGGTGATACAAATATAAATACGAATTCACTTGACGAACGCCGCGGTCCAGTTTAAAACAAAAAGCTACTGAAATAACTGTCCCGATAGCTCTACTAAACGCGTGAATATAAAAATCCACAAATTCTTTGACTCCCACTTCTTCCAATTGAACATGCCTTTTAGATTCGAACAGGAGGATTAACACTTCAATTAGAAGCCAACCTACCCAACAGAGATAAAAAAGTCTACGGAAGAGAGATGTAGTTAGAATAAAACGTTTTTCTTCAGCACCATAAACTATTGGCGATGTTCTGAGAAAGTATCCCGTCTTGCAGAGTAAAGTTATCCAATAGCCCCAACCAGAGATGAAGCCACTATTCCCCCGAGCTACTTGCAACTCATTAATGTACAGTTTTGGACTCTGCTTGCCGACCATTTTAAGCTGAATGGAACCTGGGATAATTAGTCGAGCAAAGTTTCGTATAGCCATGTTTGGCTGGAGCAAAAAATCCACACAAAAAAGTGCTCCGGAGCTAAATATTTTGAGTTACTGCTTAATTGTTTACTACTAGCAAGAGTTTGTACAATAACCTGGCTTTAATTTTTTCGAAAATTGAAATTGCATGTTAAATTTTTAAATATCAATCACCTAAACTGTCGTGTAGCGTAAAGGCAAGCAAATGTACTGTATAAAGGAGCGAAAGGAAAAGAAATTTAATTTTTATCTGGGCTTGACTTTATCAGAAAATCAATTTGTAGATTAAATTTATTTTAATTTAATATTCTGAAATGTTTTGGCTAAACCATTTCTAGTACTCGGTTGTCGTTGTAGCCAGTACAAGACACTGTTATAATATGATAGAATCTAAATGCAGAAATAAATTCCATTTGTGAACGCGACTTTTACTTATTTACAAATACATATTTGATATTACGTTATGTATGTTCGTTATTTCATTCTTGAGTGTGGTCGGCATTTCAATTAAGTTAGTATAGAAAATTTTTAAAAGACACTAATTGTGGTTTGAGACCTTTGTGGAAGTATTGATTAAAAAACAAATATTTTCCTACATTACCTTTACTGTTTTACCTGTAGAAATGTGACATGATATTTTGAACTCACCAGGTGAAAGTATACACTGAACTTTTGTATTTTAACCAGGATTGCTGGATGAACATCAAATTAAATAAAAAGTAACGTAGTCCCACAAAATAAATCAACAATTTGATTTATTTGGCAGCGAAAGACTGAATTTCATTTCCGGTTCAGAAATCTGTCATGCAACCTTATTACGACTGTGATGTAAAATGTTAAGGCCGTTGCACAAGGAGACCCTAATTGAATTGGATTGAAGTCATTGGATTATGTGCAAATACACGAAGGTCTTGGTGTCATGTCGTAAATTGTAAATCACAATCAATAATGCATGGAACAGAAGTAGAATTTAAACAAAGAAACCTGATTAGAAAAGGTTACAAAAGTCGCAGTTTGAAACTGGAGGCATTATGCGGATTTTGCAACGAGAGTCGGACTGCTCCATGTACATAATCGTGACTCTGCAAATATTTTCTCCCGTTTTTTACTCACCCCATACAGTTCTTTAATATTTATTTATTAACTAGCAACTTGTTGGTAGTTAATCGTTTTGGTATTTCTGTCCGTCTGTCCATGTGGATGTGTGGATG
>JAQGAP010001881.1:0-17506 GCA_034697805.1 Orchesella bifasciata | reverse complement strand
AAAACATTTGAATTGACTTGAAAACATTCGATCTTAATTGAAAAACGTTGTGAAATGAATTGAAACCCTGCCTTATTTGCAGTTCAAATCAATTCAAAATTTTATGAAAAAATACTCAAAATTCTGAATCCAAGCATATACAAACATTCGAATTGAATTGAAAACATTCGAATTGAATTGAAAATTTTCGAATTGAGTTGAAAACTTTCGAATTGAATTTAAAACATTCGAATTGACTTTAAAACATCGTCAGCAAAACTCCAACAAAACTTTGCCGTACTGTCCTATTAGACAGATGTTTGAAAACAGTGCAGCTAGTCAAAACTCGTACTTAAGTAGGGGTCAGTTCAATTCAATCTGAATTTTAAAACTTTCAATTCCATTCAATCCGAATGCTTTCAGTTCCATTCCTTTCAGTATGTATTGAATTGAAAACTTTCGAATTGAATTGAATTGAAAACATTCGAAGTGAATTGAAAACATTCGAATTGAATCGAAAACATTCGAATTGACTCTAAAACATTCGAATTTAATTGAAAACATTTGAATTGACTTGAAAACATTCGATCTTAATTGAAAAACGTTGTGAAATGAATTGAAACCCTGCCTTATTTGCAGTTCAAATCAATTCAAAATTTTATGAAAAAATACTCGAAATTCTGAATCCAAGCATATACAAACAAGAAAATTACGGAAATTTTCAATAATACAATCGAACTTTGACTATTCACTGCAGGTAATAAACATGTTTATGCAAAAATTCACCGACCTCCCTTAACGACTCTTATGCTTGATAAACTTTGTCACAAATAGACTAGAGGCCGCGGAATGAGTGTTTACAATATCTTTTAATTACAATCAGTGAAAGGACTTTAAATATTTTGATTTTGAAGTAGATTTAGGTACTAGGATTTAGGCATTTTTGTTCAACAATCGACTTGCTTACAAAAACTAATTTGTATAAGATTCAGTTCAACTGCAAAACTCAGATCACCTAATTGAACATTATTTTCCATCCAAACATGACATTTCACATTTGCTAATGCTGAGAAAGTAAACACCCGATAGCAACAGATTGATTCCTTGAAAACTACAGAACCTTCCTTAAACAACCCAATAGGAACTGTCAATATGCCCTAGGGTTACCATATATAATACTAAACAGTTCCATGATAAAATATAGCGATCAGATCATCAATTCCCAAGATTTAATACTTCTCCCATTTACTTAACATTACTGTTGATCTAGCCTATCGCTGGACAAACACGTCTCAAAACACACGTACTAATCATTCCATAACACCTCACTTCTGATATTTAAACTTCGTTTCACTATATTTCCTAAAGTTCATTCTTGCCAAATTGAAGTTGGCCAGTTTATTGTGTAAATTTTTGTTAACGTGCATGCAAAATAATGGGAGTGCTGTGCGATTGAACAATCGACGGTCATTCTTGAATACTCGTTGTTGTTGATGGAATGTTGTAGAATCATATTTTCAATTGAACTTAGAATTTATTGTTGAATGCCATATTAGAACTATTGTTAATACTAAACTGTTCATCTAATTGTACGTAAAATGCCTTAGTAGTTGTGTGTTCTGATTATTGATATGTACTTCGTTTAGTGCTCATAATAAGCCAAAGTCGACTTTGCTGGAGAATAGCGTCATATTGGTTTTAACAACCAATACTGATATGGAAATTTACTATCGCAACCCACATCCCAATAAACAGCCTGAGCAATCCTGATAAAACCCTACTCCACCCTCCTTCAGCAAGAAAGGCTGAATCTAGAGGGGATGATTTAGATGATGTTGGTTTGCTACCTAAGCGCTCTCTCGTTTTAAATCATCATCATGATAGTTGAGCTAAACGTGCGTGGATAAGAATGAGTTTGGATGCGTGGTGCCGATGAGCGTATTCCAATAGCATGACGAACCATTACCGAAGTTACGTTTATGACTAATGACATAATTCTTGATGTATGGAATGCCTGAAATACTTCACCATTAATTCATTGAAAAAGCCGCAAAAGTGCAATTGATATACACAACAGCATTGGCCAAAAGGATCACAACTAGCAGCAGTTAATACATACTTTGAAACTCACAATGAATAAATGAAAATGGGTGACACCAACCATTTATGCTTAATCTGCTCATAGTTTAAAAGTAGTATCATTTAAAAGCGCAGTAAAAATTTTAACTTCAACTTAAAGTTACCTTGATTGTTCTCCTGAACATTCCATGGTACCATCTGGGCGTAATTATGAACGTAGAAAAAGTGTTGCATTGAAAAGTAGTTGAATTTTTGTGTAGAAAAGAAATTCAAGTAACAGTAAATTCACGACTAGAATTCAACATGTTGAAGCAACGGCTCTTTTGCAAATAATCTACGAGGATTCTATCTAAAAATTCGAATTGAAAGCATTCGAATTGAATACTTTCGAATTGAATTGAAAACATTCGAATTGAATTGAAAATTTTCGAATTGAGTTGAAAACTTTCGAATTGAATTTAAAACATTTGAATTGACTTGAAAACATTCGATCTTAATTGAAAAACGTTGTGAAATGAATTGAAACCCTGCCTTATTTGCAGTTCAAATCAATTCAAAATTTTATGAAAAAATACTCAAAATTCTGAATCCAAGCATATACAAACAAGAAAATTACGGCAATTTTCAAGTATATTTTCATGGTATGCTTGAATTACACAGTAGGAAGTCATTTTTGATGTATTAACTCTGCAGACAACAAAATTCTAGAGATTTTCAAACAGCTGGAAATATTCAGGTTACTATTATTAGGTTATATTACACCTAAAGCATGCTTTATTTTACCTACACTAGCATCTCACTCCTGCTTGAATTCAATCCGCTCAGCGAGTAGATATCCAGCAATTGCTTGCTATTAATTTTCTTCCGCAATATTAGTGAAGTAGCATGTATTCCTTTTGTTGCAGGGACTTCAGTCCATTCTAACTGTTTATGGTTAGGTTGAGTTAGATTGTGCTATAGCTTATCAAATGCGTTTATCTGTGTAGGTAGTTGAACATGAAAAATAGTGTTCCGTAAAACACTCATTATTATTATTAAGATTCTGTATAGCATTCATCACACATGACTAGTTATTTGAATTGAAACTATTGGATCAATTCATACCTTTGGATTGAATTGAATCAAACTGGAGTATGAAAGGAATTCGTTCAATTCAAGTGCTGAATTGTAGTGAAAAAACCTGTATTGAATTGAAATGAACTGAGCTCTATACTAGAGTTTCGAAACACTATAAATTAAAACATTTCTATGTATTGAGGTTCCCAATCAATGTTTTTCCGGGTCTTTGCATGCATTTTATTGTACTTTCAATGACAAATACTATAAATATATGATTAACTCCTATCTCTAGAGTTATTTTTATGACTCTTTTTGCTTAAATATAACCCCTTTGTTTCTGAAAATAACCACATTTGTCATATACAATCACCATCACAATATTTGGGAACCGCGTCCACTACATCCATTTAAGAAATTGGTTAATATTTCAGTCCCAATACAAACATTGAGTTTGAACACATGAGGAAAGTAAAATGGTTGTAAAATTGTGATTCTAACAACACCCATATGGATATGTACAAGTTTTTGTGAGGGGAAATAAATTTTTATGGATTTTCCAAAACGCTGGGGGGCCGTGACTTCGGGCCTGTGATGGAAAATAATGACGGAATATCATGATAGGATGCAAATAGCTAGTTTTCGTAGCCATTGCTTCAATGATGGAATAACGTTTAATGGAATATACAAGACATTTTGTACAGCTCCAATGATGAAATAGCATATACTGAGATCAGTGCCAGCCTGGTATGCGACAAATGGGAGATATGGCATGTAGTCTCCCGTGTAGTATGACCCCAATTATAGATTTTCATAGAGCGCGTCATGCACCTCACATGGCAATGCATTGCGTACTCTATTACATAGGCAGTTTGCATTGTTTCAATGACGAAATAGACTTTGCTGAGATGCCAGTTCCATTGGATTACTTTTGGAGATTTCACAGGGAATTATAATAATTCATTACGCCTTCCGATCAAAGTAACAATTTTAATGTTGAAATTAGCAATTTGTTCACATATATGAAAGCGAATTGATAAATGATATACAATACAATGACGGAATATACTATACTTAATTTGAATGTCTGAATATAGTACTGTAACGCTGATTGAATGTATTTATTGCGACGAAGTCCGATCCATGGCTTCTAGTTTATCATAAATTTAATATATAATGTCACCTATTTTTGTTTACTATTTTGCAACGACTTTTGAACTTTTGAACTTTTGAACATTCGAACTGCAATATCCAAACATTTGAGATTGAAAGAATTTTGGTTTACTAAGTCTCATGAAAAGCAGGCTTACTTATCAATATCTCAGTGTTTAGTATTACCTTAATAATATTATATATAGTTAATTGAGACAATTGCATATTATTGAAAACTTTAACGTCTTTGTTATATTTTCTCATGCAGTGTGCGCGGACAAATATTTCAACTGTACTGTATTAGCAGCAGAAGGGGAATGTCATTTTTTTAACTTTGAATGGATGCGGACAAATTGTCCATATTCGTGTAAAAACTGCATACCAATATCACCAACTACCACCACAGAAATCGCAGTAACGACAACTGCACCAGGTAAATCAAAATATGCTTGTTACAAAATATTGGTATTTGCGCAGTAGTCTCAAAATTATAAACGTATTTGTGGTTGAAATATATGCTATTCAAGTCCCAACTTTTGTTGACAAAGCTTCTTGAGGGCTTATAATACAAATAAAGCCGCTTTTCTTAGGTACTGTCTTTTTAATTACTGCGTGATGGTTTATTAGCATTACATCATGAAATCAGGAAAATCAGTATTTTTACCACAAAAGACAAGCTAATTGATGTAAGGTTGAAGAAACTTTATGCAAAAGCAAAGGAAGTAATTATTTCCAGGACCAGAAAGGAATTTCCAAATTCGTCTCGGATTTTCAATTGTTTTATCACCCTACCCCAAGGTTAAAATTACCCAATATCAGGTCATCCGTGTCCGGACTTACAGGTGGTGCAAAGTTCCAATATCGAAGATGAGGGACTAAAATGGTTCTGAGGCGTTATTAAGTAAATCGTTGTAAAATGATTTTTCGAAAACAGTGACAAACAAAAACTTACCTAATTCATAATTACTATTTAACATTGTTCAGTAGTGCGGAATATTGTCAGTCATATGTATTCAAAAGTAACTAAAATATTTGAATTTTTAAGTGTTTGTATTTCACTGTTTTTGAAAAAATTGTGAATCTTGAGACAAATCATTTTACAAAAGAACGTCTTAGGACTTAGGCACCATTGTGACGTTAATCAACGATATGTGTCTGCAGCTCTGTCGAACCACGACGCCTAAAGGGAAGCTAGATCAGTTTTGGTCATAAAACACTTCTTTTCAAAATATTTTAAAGCAGGCACAAACTCAAGAAATTGCGTCTGTGGTGTCCTGCCCAACCCTGCTTCAGAAATGTTGGACAAAAACCAACTACTGTGCAAACTTCAAATTTTAACACATCCTGGTTTAAAGTTTTCAGTAAACTACCAGCAGTAAACAAAGGTACGGAAATGATAGTCAGTTAGTGAGTTCAGACAAGGAGCATGAATAAAATAATGGAAAAAGCATATGGGGCAGCACGGAATGAACCATGAAACTTCAAATGAAGATGAACGTGTGTAATTACTTTTTTTGCAACGGATATTTTCCGTAAAAATTCACTTTTACAATTTTTGTAGCTTTCGAAATTCTTTGAGAGAAAAATAAGCATAAAATATTGATATGTGAATGTCGTTGACACTTTTGATACGCATGCAAAGTTATTTCTATTTGTCCCAAAAGAAACATATTTTTAAATACTTGCACTTTAATTGAGAGCCATCCTTACATTGCTACCTAACCTAACCTACAGTTTTAATACATCACCTATCTGAGAGCTGTAAGCCAAGTCGGGGTACAGAACAGCAGTAAAGCTCAAAAATTCTTTCCCTGGGCGTATTTTGAGATAAATTTTATAAATTCTGCAATGGTACTACGTGGTCGACTTAGCACAACCTGTAACACAAAAGTCAAATGTTTAAAAAACCACTTCGAAAATATACTCAGAAAATTGGAAAATATCTTGGAAATTTTCAAAACAGGCGAAGGTTGGGAATGTGATTCATGCATCGAGGATTGTGGTTATTCAGATTTACGTTTAAACCTTTAAAAAATTGCCTAACGTAGGTATACTTCATCTTTCGATGAAGGTTTACACTGGTGAATGTTTTTGCTTTTGCAAAAAATTCAAAGTTTTAAAATTATGTTGTTCTGCTTGATTATTAAAATCTACTCTATGCTAAACGTATTATGTAAGTGGCTGTTTAGTTTATAGTTGCAGTCAGTTTAGTGAGAGTACTAATCCATTAAAACACTGCCACGTGTGCCTAAAAAGGAATAACTGCGTGTGGAATTCGGAGAAAAATATGTGTATCGAATCAGACTTTGTGGAAGCAGGTGAACACATTGTAAATGATACTACAAAATGTGGAAATGACTGGGTGATCACAGGTAATGTTTCTAATTCAACTCCAGCGTCATATGAATTTGCATTTTATTGAAAAGTAAAGTAATATTAAAATCAAAATTTCCTAAAACTTGCAAATTTACAAATTATCGAAAGTGTTAGCCCCATTAATATGTATTAGCTTAAACGCGTCCTCTGAAATCATCATTAAAAATATAAGAACGGAGTTATTACCGTTTTTAACAGTAATACTTCTTTTTTAGTGTAAACATTCACAGTAAGCTTACGAGATTTTTAGTATTAGTATTCTGAATAGACTTCCAACCGATTTAATTTAGGAAGTCCTACCCCTGTAAGCAAATATTTGATGGTTTTATACTTTCCAAAAATAGAAGATGTTGCAGAATAGTCTAAAGACTTTAAATCTGTTGCTGTGACAAATACTGCTGAGATAAGCTGTTACGAGGCCTACAAACTTATCTATTTACCGGCTATGGACAGAATTCAGTACTGTCTCCGTGTCATATATCACATCCAAATCGCTTATTTATTTTATAATGTGGTTACAGACCTGCGATGTGACCAATCCTTTGATTCTGAAATTGACTTGGTGACATATTGCCGAATGTGTCTGCAAACAAAATCATGCGGTTGGAGTTTACAAGATCAAGCCTGTATCTTCATTGATGATGTTACCATTATCAATGAGCAATGGATTATTGAAACTGAAAAGTGTTCAACCGATATATCTTTTCCAGGTAAGTACAGTATCGTGATGAATAAAGTTTGCAAAATCGCATGCAAAATTTCAATCTGATTTTGGAGTTCAAAACCTACAACTGCAGTATGGGATCACTTTGGACTCCGATGGCTTTCGAATGCTTGTAGATGCCTAACCGAATGAGAGCCAGTTACATGTTATTAGCGCAACTATAACTTGACTGACTGTGTATAGATCAAATTGCAAGTTAACAACATGCTTTACCGACTCAAAGGCCCATGATGATGATAAAGCAAATGATTAAATAGAGAAGTGTTCTCAAAAGAGTAAATAAGATTTGGATACATTAGGCAAACCAAATACCATGATATGTAATGTTTAAGAACAACATTCGCTATTGTGTTTCTCCTTTTATACATTAAGACATCTTAACAAAGACCACATAATCTTTTTTCCTTATCAATCTCATACAACAACTTCCCTTACGACAGACGTGCCCGGAACATGTTGCAAAAAAGTTTTTGTCCGTGGCAATACTTAACGGATTGACATTATACTGTTAGTACAGCTTGCCATTTTGAAAATCTTTAATTTAGTTTAAAATCCTGGGCTATGTTATAATATTAATGAGTACTTTATATTAATTTTATTAAATTTCAACGTTTAGGAATATTCAGTTTCCTTCATCAGGGAAAATAATGAACACAAGATTTTGGACAGGTAACTGTTATTGTATAACAATAGAAATTGAAATTAATGATAAGATTTTTTGAAATTGCGTGGATTATTGATTTTATTCATGGTGGTCATGGCGGTTTGAAAAACTTGAGTAGTAGGTCAATCCAAATGGGGTTGATGTTTATTCCAGAATTCTCGTTCATCTTGGCTGGAGTGTTTCGTATATACATCTTTTATTTTCCGTTGGTGAAGGGTTTTCTCATATTATTTCTCAAGTAACTGAATATTGTTGGTGTCAACCCGGTGGTCTTCCATCCAGACATGATCTGCTACAGGAGAATCCTTTGTATTGGCATTGCGTATGTTTGCTTCATGTTCATTTGCTCTTGTTTCGATATCTCGTCCTGTTTTGCCAACCAACATTTTGTGACAATCACTACAACTAGATTTGAGAATACCTACATTTGTTTTGGGAGGTTTGTCCTAGAAAATACATAGACGGGAAGATTTTGGATTTTGCAACTGAGAATACATCATCAATGTAGCTGTAACCGAGATATCACTAGTTAAGCTTCCTGTTGCCTTTTCCCTAAACCTGACTGTTGCAGATCCTTTGGTCGAGCTGGTGTTTTTATGCACTTTGCCTCATTTGGCCTATCCTTAAAATTAGAAAAGAAGATACACACTTTGACCTGCATTTAATTAACAACAATAAGGTTTTACAGTTTTATTTCCAACTAGCAGAGCCTGGTCGGGCCTTGCCCAGAAATATAAGACTTGCTTGCTCTACATATGCGTTCCACTTCCCATTTAAACGAATGGAGAATCCACTTGAGTCCGCATTCCACTGAATGAACGGACAAATTTCAAAAATAAAAAAAAACTCGCCCTTATCTAAAACTAAATGTTCTTTTTTTAAATTTACTACGTTACATACAATATCTCTATACAGTAAGTAACATAACAACACTTTATAATTTTACCCAAAACAGAAAAACGTCAAATTTCATTGCCTCATTTGACCCCCACTGGAAGTTTTGTTTGAAAATATAATAAAAAATGAACGTCATTCGGGACGTCAGCAACTCTTAAAGATTCCATAAAAACATGTTTGTACCTTCTGCTCTCAAACAATTTTCGTCAGGAGGGAGCAGCAGGAAGTGAATATTTATGCAAAATCACCGAAAATGGCCATGTTCACGTGCAAATATTAGCATGATTTAATCACTGAATACGAAAACTAACAAAATGCTCTTGTAGAGCAAAGCTTTGCGAGTCTAATGACGTATTAAACGACTTTATTCGTTAATAAATAAGCTTTCCAGGGTCGATCAAACGAGGTGTATTTTTGAATTTAGTGTG
This sequence comes from Orchesella bifasciata, assembly GCA_034697805.1. Classification (NCBI taxonomy): domain Eukaryota; kingdom Metazoa; phylum Arthropoda; class Collembola; order Entomobryomorpha; family Orchesellidae; genus Orchesella; species Orchesella bifasciata. Next base: position 8,151 of record JAQGAP010001881.1, on the reverse strand, counting down.
GATATACATAGATTAGTATAAACGTATGGAACCGGCAGGGAACTAAACTCAAACTAGCTAATGAAACTATCTCGTTATTACTTTCACTCGCTCGTGATACTGACTGACTGACTTTCGCTTCTCTGCTCACGCAGACTGACTTTTGACCTCTCATGATATGGTAAAATCTGTAACATTCTAGAAGATTCCTGCCGGCATAATGATAAGTACATGGCATATTTCAAATGAGTAAAAATATCTGTATTTCGAAAACCCCCACGGTTTTCTCTGGAACAATAACGTGTCCATAATTTTATATCTGGATTGTGTTTGACCTTTGTTTCCTCAAGATATTGTATGCAAAACTCCATAATAACAGGACTAAGAGGATAACCGATAGGTACCCCGTTAAGCTGTTGATATTAGGTAGTATTTTCAAAGTAGTTAATACTACGGCAGGGTAAAAAAGGCTTACAAATGTATATTACGATGTATATACATATACGTTTAGCCGTTCTTCCAGTTTCTTCGTTTTGTGATTACAAAATGCACTTCATCTTTGTAAAATATGTTGCAGCTTAAGAATCGAATAGGAGGAATCATCAGCCAATACCAAATATTCTTTCCTGCTTGTTTTTTCTCCCGGACTTCTGTCGTAAGGAAAGCTTTTGATACAGCTGAGTTTGATACAGAAAAATAGATCTTTGTTAAGATGTTTTGATGCATAAAAGGAGAAACACAATGACGAAGTTTGTTACCGAACATTACATATCATTGGTATGCTGTTTGCTAAATGTATCCAAATCTCATTTTACTCTTTTGTGGGCACTTCATTATTTAATTCATGTTACGGCACTTACTTATTTAATTCATGTTACGGCACTTCCTTATTTAATTCATGTTACGGCACTTACTTATTTAATTCATGTTACGGCACTTCCTTATTTAATTCATGTTACGGCACTTTTCACTTATTTATTTAATTTAGGGGGCTTTAAATCAGAGAAATAAGCCTTTTATTTCTACGAAAAGATGGCACAGACGTTTGACATATTTTAAAATACTTTTTAACAATCATGTGATTTTGCATGACCGGACTAATATTTTAAAGGACTGATCGTTCTTATTAATTTTAAATAGGGTGTATAACAGAGGACGTGTTTGTCCGCCCCATGCTAAATCTCTAAAACTACAATTTAAAAAAAACACAACGACCCAAAATGTTGTAAACAGGGACAAATTTTGTACCTTCACGGCATGTGATGAGACCATTTTTTGGATATGCGTGCTTATTAGCCATGAAGCAAGACGAAGATATCGTACTGCCTGTCTCGATCAGGTTTGATTCTATACTGCTTCTCCAACGCCATAAAGACAGTTTCGGACAAATCGAAATCTTAAGGATATCTAATAGATCTCTGAATTGATATCATAGAACTGTGCCTAAAATTGTTTTAGGGGTTACACTTACCTACAAACATCTGGCTGTCCCACACGTTCGCCATTTTCACCAATGGTTGCAGACTCTTACATGAGACATTCAGACATATCTGAGATTCGAATTGAAAATGATACGTAGATATTAATTACGCTAGAATTAAATAAAGCACAAAAATAAAACAATCCCTAAGCCGGACTCTTTATTTAGAGATAAAATTCATACATTAAGTAGAAAAAGAAAGTTGTGGTTTTTAGACGCACTGATTTATCGGAATGACCATAACAAGACTGAACACCGTACAAACGGAAGTTCCGGATTCATACGGTTGTTCTCTTGAATATAAAACCAAAAATTAGTACTCTCATAAGTTTTTGATTATTAGTACTCTTTCTTTTCGAGCTTTACCCGCTATCGATTAAATGTATGTGTGCGATGAACAGGAAAATGTTACGGACGCTTACTTCGGATATGCAATAACTACCCCATGTGGTTAGTGGACTGAGACAAAACTCTACTCTACAAAATATTTATCAACAACATCTAAATGTGACCTGGGAAAAACCTTCCGTTAACAAATTAAAGGATAACGCAAGCAATTGCCAGTGACATCCAAAATCATATTTCTGGTTCAGTTAAATTTCCAAATAAGTGTGCAAGATGCGAGAATCTTTTAAGCTTAATGTCTGTGGTATATCGCAGTTTAAGTAAGAAAAACGAACCACACACTCAAACTTCGGGTTTATCAACATTTTAATACAATTAAAATTATGGTCGTTCAAGAACATTCGACAAATTAATTATATATGGCCTCCATTTATAACAGAGTTCAACCTTGTTTCCTCACGGATTCATTCTATTCTTCAAATTCCTATTATTATCAAGCAAAATTGTTGGTTCTTGTATAGTTTAATTTTTTTATAAGCTAGTTTTGTTCTAAATATAACAATAATTAGGCTGGTGTGTTTATAATGTCATCCACGGTTACGAAAAATCATTTATGAAAATCACTCTTCATCATATATGGATATCTTTATATATTAATCATCCAATTTAATTGAAATTTATAGCCACTCCAACATTGCCATGCCTAGACAATAATCACCTTTGCCTTCAATGGGCAGAAAAAGGCGGCTGTCGCAAACATCCTAAGTATATGCTTGAGAACTGTAAAGTTTCCTGTGGGATCTGCAAACCAGGTCGCATTATTGTTTAGTATCTATTACAATTAGCTTAATATTGAATAATCAATTAAACTTGACATTTACATTTTAAGTTACGGGAAAAAACTGACTATTAATTGAAAATGAAAAAAAAAAAATATTTATTTGATTTCGCTTTAATTTTGCAAGACAAATATGCTTCGTGATGACTGTTGATTCTAATGTACAATATTCACAAATAATTAATATCGAACAATAACACAAGAAATCTCCATACAACAGTACTATTTCAGAAAAGTGATTTTGGATCTACATGACCTGATATTTATAAATGTCTTCTAGTAGTAAAATGGCATGGTTCGTCTGGCTCAGTTTTGGGTTCCAGTTTCTTTGTCCGCCTTAGACGCTTGATTTACTACATGCAAGTTAAGTCGTAAATTGGAGATAGTGAACCCAACAAACTTTAGAAATACACACAAACCGTTTTACTACTATATTAGCACCAACATAAATAATATTCTACAGCTACTAATTCAGATTATCAGCGACACAGAGACTTGAATTTAGTTATTCTTTACAGAACCATTCATTTTCACCAAAAATTACGTGATTTTGAATGTAGAAAGAAACAGGGTGGTTACAAAGCTTGTGACCACTATTTGCAATACGCAACATTTAGCATACCTGCCACAGAGAACCTGAGTTTAATTACTCATCATAGAATTATCATTCACTGATGTACGCACGCTCCGACGGCTAACGTCGAATATTCGGACTTTCTTCCTACGGCATCAGTAGCGGTAGTGTCGTCTACATGTTTTGATCAAACTAAATAATCCTCCACCACGTAGTTTATGTTCCAATGTTGCGATGGCAACCCTATAGAAATGCAAATTAAACTAACCGTCCTAAATGCACTTTAGTTCAGTAAATGTTGCTTGATTAGACAAAAATGATGGAAACACACAAACACAGTTATTATTTGATTTCACTTTAAAACTCCTGTCTCTTTATTTTCACACAAAAACACAAATTCCTTGATGAAAAAATGATTGCTCACACCAACATTGACTAAAATGGTCAATTAAACTTGACCCAGAATGTTGTTCTCAACAATTATCACACTTCTCCTCCACTTCAAAGTCAATCAGACACACAATCCAATTTCTCAACTCTCTCACTCTCTCAGGACATAAAATATCCCTTTTTCTCTGTTCTGAACTTCACAGAACGCAAACTGACTCAAATTCTCACGCTTCTGCCCTTCTTCGAACGCAACGGATAACAATTATCCTTATCTCTTTTACGGATATTGGCCCTCTGCATGGACCTCACCGCTTTGCTCTCTCACACACGCGGCACACCTCATGCCAAAACCCAATAATCAATTAAACCCTTCTCCTCCTCCTCTTTTCTAATGGGCAATCACAATGCCCCAAATCATCATCAGCTCAACTCAAGCAACTTTCTCTTTTCACCTTTTAATCACCATCATCATTAACCCTTAGTTTCAACAAACCCGGTCGAACGTAAAGTAATAACCTTTGACCGTATTGCCATCTACACATTGTAACATGACCTATGTGGTGGAAGATCATCTGGTTTGATCAAAACATGCAGACGACACTACCACTACCCACGTCGGGAAAACGAAGTCCGAGTATTAGACGTTAGCCGTCGGAGCGTGTTTACGCACGTGTATGCAATTTTGTGAAAAACTTTAACTTGAGAGCTCCGCTATACAGAAGTTTCAAAAACGTAGACGTGGTCGCATCATAATCCAATGTGAGCTTTCTACATCGATTTGTTGGTTTCAGCATTATATAATGGATTTGTCTAATTATATATTAGGCTAGGTTAGATAGACACTACAACGCAAGACGTTATAGTGGTTTGATACGTTTTTGCAAATTGAGTAACTAAAACGCACCATTTTTTGGTAATTTTGTTTATTTTCAACCCGGCTGTTTAAGGTCGATACCGGTTTTTAACAGCCTGAGCGTAATACAGCCGGTTGGCACAGACTGATGGTACAATGATTCTTATTGAGTACTTGTTCAATAGTACTTGTAGTCATGTACCATAGATAAAGCCATCGACGATGTGCATTGGTTTGGTCACCATCGGCGGCTTAAAAATCAATTTTAATCCCACACGGGAAACGTTCTATCAATACGTTCAACTGAACTAACCGTACTGTTACGGTTTACCAAGGTATATTTCATCTCCATCTCCAATACAATGGCGTTCTTAAAGTCAAGAATAAACCGTGAGATTAGATTGGCAAGAATTACATCCACTGATGCAAAGAATGAGACTCGCCAGCAATCGAATATTTAAAAGCAAATATTTTAGACACAAAAACCTAATCACAGTGAATAAGACAATTTATATTCGTCCATAACAGTAAACTATTGGTAGTTGTGCAACTTAAGCGTACGATAACCAGTGCCAATCGTTTGGTTTTTATTACACTTGGTTTATTTATAAATAATTTAGATGTGGATTGCGAACTAATAAACCCTCAACTAATCAACTTAACATGGACAACTGGATTTTACTGTACAATGTGCACTTCAGCAAACAACTGTGTGTACTTAGTGAACGAAAACAGATGTGTGAGCAACAAAATTATCCAGGACACGCCTTTACAAAACCCTAACAACGTCCACTTTACGGCATTATGCCAAAATGATATCTACGGTAAGAAGTTTTATAAGAAAAAATTATTGTAATATATTTTGACGGTCATATATTTACAACGGTTTAAATTTGGTGTTATTGAAATGACGGAAGTTTAATGGTTAATTTATGGTTATTGAGTTTTAACTCAGACTATCTTCATCACATAGTAATAATATCAGGGCGTAGTCTTTAGTACAGAAACAAAACGAAAAAGGAGATTTTGCAAAAAAAAATTTCTGTGCATATGCATTCATAGATGTTAAATTCTACTTATTCGGCGTGTTACCCTATTCCAATGTAATACAGGTTAAAAGTTATTTGTACAAAACAGCAAGTTTATTCTGTGTCTTACTGTTAGCATTCTGAGAACAAAAAAACTTGACAACGCAAAAGAGGATAAGGTAACTTAATCGGATTGCTGTAAAAATTCCGAAAGATATAGTTTTAAACTTTACTAGCAAAAACCTGGATATTTATTGTGTAAATCTGTAATACGGAGGAGTGTTTTCGTTAGCTGACATGCCTGAGAAGCTCATTTCGTCTAAAGATAAAGTACAGAAAATATTTTTTCTTTCCAATAAAACGTTATTAACTTCTACTAGTAAATTAGTCAGCAAAATGACTTTTAAATTTGCTGAAAAAAATACGCAAGAAGAAATATATTTAGCTTTATAATCTGTAGAGTTTCGATAATATCGCATTCCAATTGTAAAGCGAACAAATGTAATTAAACTGATAACATATTTTCAGTGTAGTTTAATGTAATATTAACTAACTTACAACACACGTGGGGCATTTTATGGCATTGTAAGAAAACGTCATCGCCAAAAGGTCTAAAAACCGTAATAAACATATTTCATAAGTAAACAAACTACTTTACAAGGAACTGTGTTAATGCAATTTTTTTTCCAACAGAATTTGGTTGCTACAGAACTACTGGCAAAAGCATTGATTGCCAGACTTGTCTTTTGCGGAAACATTGCGTGTGGCACTGGGGAATTATGAACTGTCTAAATCACGATATCGTTGCCCTTACCCCAGAAAACATTTGGTATAGTGATAAAACATCAGAATGTGGACTTGACGCAGTCGATACGGGTTCGTAATTCCTACTACTTTTTATAGAAAACAGCGTTGGTCATAACGGCTTTAGTAAACCAATTTTTTTTCGTGTTTATTAGAAGCCTAAGATTATGTTGTGTAAGGCAATCATTACATTATGTGGTAGCTTGCAGTCCTAAAATTGTGTGTATAGCTGGTAGACCTAAACTTTTGTGGTGGCTGAAAGACCGAAAAATTTGTTTGTTTTTCTCACCATCATCAACACGTGCATCTGTCACAAAATATGCTTTTGGGTTTGATGTTGAAGAAGTCACATTTTCAATCAAGATTTTTAATATTTACTAATATACCCCTACATGTATTGTTAAGGTTTTAAGTATTGACAATATTAATCTTGAGAACAATATACTTGTATTATGTATGTATGTATTAAAAAGGCTGGGATCACATCATAAAGAAAGACATGCCCTCAGCTGCTCGCATTCCCTTTTTGGGAATTTTGCAGTCTCACCTTATGTACACTATACGTTCGTACGTTATTGTTGGCCGGTAAACCTACCTGTACTGATGATGTATTTCATCAGCAAGGTAGGTTTTATAGGCCGCAACCCCTCGGGGCCGAGGGTTTGCCCCTCTAACACATCCAATCTCCACCCCATAAACGCCTCGCATTTTCCGAGGAAATGTAGGCTGGTCTCTTTTTCTTCTTCACAGAATGGGCAAACATCACTGTCTGCCTTACCCATTCTGTGAAGGTGGCCCCTCAATGTTGAGTGGCCTGTAATCACCTGTATGAACAAACGGAGATTATTTCTACTGAGAGTTGATAGAAAATTACCCACTCTCGACGAGGGAACATTTATGAGTTCCTTAGTTTGCCTGGCGCCTGTATATTGGCTCCAGTCGACTTTATGTAGCTCTAGCGCCTTTGTTTTGATGGCGAAGCGTACGGTCGATAAAGCAGTTGGAACTATCGGCTCGGGGCCGAACACAATGGTTTCAGCGGCTTCTTTGGCAAGTACGTCTGCTTTCTCATTGCCTTCGTAGCCTTTGTGAGCTGGTATCCAATTTAGCTCCAGCCTGTGTTTGCTGGCTAGAGCTTTCATTGAATTGAAACATTCCCCCACAAGTGAGGTCATGTACTGCCAAGTTTGAAGTGCCTGAATAGCACTTCTACTATCTGAATAGATATGGATGCGCTGGCCATATGGGAGCTCATTCATCATATCTGCTGCCCATTTTATAGCCAGCACTTCCGCCTGAAAAACAGTGGCTGAAGTGCCCAGTGGGATTAAACAGAGCCTTTCCTCACCACCCCAAGTAATTGTGGCAGCGGCTCCCGTTCTCCCATCGTGTCTAGAGCCGTCTGTGTAACAAACGACGTCTCGTGAGTCGTGTTGTGGAGCACCCATGGTTTCCCATTCACTCCTGGACAGAATATTGACTTTGAAACCACCTTCAACCAACGGCCTAGTGACACGGCGATCACACGGCCACATGGTAACGGGTAGCGATGCACTCATGTCTCGACAAATCTTGACATGATTTCTACGATTTAGGTGGCCCGAGTCCCCACAATCCCTCCACATTCCACTGTGCCAAAGCCGATGCATGGTGCTCAGGGCCGAAGATCTTACTTGTATGTTCACTGGCGTTATTCCCGTGAGAGATTCAAGCGCCTTTGTGGGCGTAGAGGTCATGACCCCTGTAGTTAACAACAATGCAAGTCTTTGGACCTTTTCCAAATACCTCACGTTGTATGCCTTATCCACCGCTGCTACCCACGCAACCGACCCGTAAATCAAAGCCGGTCGAACTACAGCG
>JAQGAP010001880.1:0-17513 GCA_034697805.1 Orchesella bifasciata | reverse complement strand
CATCATTCAAAAATACGGAAGCGTTTACGTTTGTTTGAACTTCCGCTTTGCTTCTTATTACTGTACATTTCTAAATTTCATATAAGTCTTGTATTTTATATCCATATATATGTTTGTATGGCATTAAGCCTCGTGTTAATATTCGACCTAGGAAGAATTACATTTGCTGCTCGATAAGATTTTCTTTGAATGCCAGCAAGGACGATTGTCCTCGGCCACGCCGTAAAATAATCCCCTCGCAATAAGACCACATTACTACAACTGCATTTGACCTAGAATTGAATCCAAAGTGGACCCGGAGACTGGAAGTTTTTTTTCGTAGTTTACTCATGCCTCAGATCTTAAATTAAATCTCTCGGATTTATAATACGTACATATATGCTTATAACATGATACATTTAAGATCTATAACATGATATGTAGTGGTAATCTGTTGTTTACACTATAAAAATTTTGCTATTAAACTAAACAAGACTCCACTTCACTCTCGTTCTGCCACGGATGTGCATTATGTATGTATGCAAGTAAATCCTTTTTTAATTCCTGGTGCAATCTTAATCTTTGACTGACTCCTTTTTTTGCAAGCCAACTTCAAGTGTAAAGCTTATTAGCTCGTTTAAGATATAAAACTGCAGTTATGGTGTATATAGTGCCTTTTTCAATTAGCTCAGGCGACACCCTAAATCAAAACAAACTTAAGGAACAATGGAATGGAATGCGGCTAGTTTATCTGAAACAGTTGAGTACAAAGTAATGGGATGTTTGGAACGCGTGATGGCTTTGTTGAACATTCATGCACGCATAATTGCTTTGAGGTGACGATGACAAAAGTGATTTTTAAGTGCATTCCAATGAGCTCGGCGGCAACGTTTTTGATTTTATTATAAAATTGCAATAAACCCTAAATGAATAGAGTTACACACATTCATTGCATTTCAGTTAATATATAATTTGTGTCTCTTACATGTATACAATTACACCCACAAGTTTTTATTATATCATCAAGTCAAGCTTAACCTAATGTTTGGGGATTAACCTAGATAACTAACCTAATTAAAAGTTTATTTTTCGAGATTCACATGGAATAAACCTCATCCAACATAATACATGTAATTCAAATATCTTTATAAACAACTCTACCGTTCAAGGTTTACAATCTGCATTTACAAATATGCGGATTAAATTATATAATTACGATATATATTATATTTATTTACTTCTAGCAATAACTATACACTACACAAGTCAATAATTTTTTTGATTTTTTGTATATTGCACTCAAAATCGACATCTATCTACCTCCATGATTCATTCACGCATTCATTCATACTTGATCACGTTTTGCTTTAATCTCGCACATTTTGGTTTTGGCTTTTTAGGAGACATTGTTTTTGCATTCACACATTCAAACAAACAAATTTCATCATTTACATGACATTTCAAAAAAAATAGTTGTGGGCACATAAAACTTGGATTAAAAATTCACACTTTAAATTGCATTGTTTATTGTACCAGTTTACGTCGTGGCTAAATTGCAATAAGTAACCTATCAAAATGAGAACTTCAGTAGTATTCTTAAGACAAGCTAAAAATGAGAACACTGGCCACGTTCGAGAATGTAAATGTGTGTGGTTGGTTGAGAGATATTATAAGTAAAGGAATGCACTCGGTATGTGTAGAAATGTTGATGACATTTCAATTTTTATAGTATACTAATCTTAACCTCGCTTATTCATAAAAACTGTTCTATTAGTATACACGTTTTTATACAAGAATGAATGACATTTTAATATCCACATTCACTTGATATGAAGCAAAAATCTATTTTTTCTCCCATTTCCCCTGTACCTTGAGTTTGTGTGTTTAAGAGCTCATAAAAAGTATCCCTTTGCGAGAGAGTGTACGCTTACGTAACGTTACGACACTAGTGAATAATCTATCAATGATTTTTGACACGCAAAAAGTATTAAAACCCGAGAAAAATGAGTGTTGTTTCTTTGAGTCATGTTATATGACGCTATTTCTTATATCCTTTGTTTAAGCCTATTCATTAATGCTCTGTGCTGGTACTATTATGAGTGAGTTTTTATAGAACTTGATACTTTTCATATCCATCCATACACTCGGCAGCGGTTCTCGCGTTGGCAAAATGTTGTTGAGAGTGTGCTGCGGAGATAGCATAATGATTGGTCATCTGGGCATTGTGTGCAGCAGCAGCCGCAAACTGGTGATGATGGGACCCGTTCAAGTAGTCTACAGCCATATTGGGGTAAAATGAGGTTGCAGCAGCCGCAGCCGTCGCATAACTTGACGGATAACAAGATCCATTTTTATAGCTAGCGTAACCCATCGGACTCGTCCGCTGCACTGTGCTTCCCGGTGGATACTCGGAAATGGGAGTATGCCAAGGAAAGCTGGCTGTGGCGGATGTGATAGAACCGAAATTATGATGGTCCATTACTGACGTCGGACTAAAATGTCCTGTTTGACTCCCATTATGTCCACTTACGATCCCATAATGGCCATGCCCATTTCCTGCTCCTGATGCGGAGCTACCATACCCTGTGGAGAGATGACTGGGTGAGCCCTCACCCAAAGATGAGTGTTGTGAAGAGCCGGGTGGACTACTGCTTGTGGGAGATGTTGATTGCTTTTTGATATACACACCCGCAACGCCACCACCACCACTTCCACCGTTCCCATAAGGACTGGAGGGACTCAGGGGATCTTGGCCTGGCTCTTGCTTAATTGAGTGGAGCGAGTCACCACTTCCGGGATTTGAGGTGGTCATATGATGACCTAGACTAGGTGCTGTCCCGTTCCCACCACCACCGTTGCTCGTCACACCGGATGTTCCGTTTGGATTGTTGCTATTTACATTGTTGTTCCCACTTGGATTGTTTTGCTGGGAATGAGTGGACCCAGAGAGGTTGGGTGGGGGAGCCCCAGAAGCACCCAGGGCACCTGGTTGAGGACTTGGAGAACATTTGATTGACTTGGCTACTCGACCACGCTTCCCTGGTGTGCCTGTGGTGCCTGTAGTTTGTTGATGTTGGGATTGCTGACGGGCTTTTGCTCTTCTGTTCTTAAACCAGACCTAAGTAAACAAGCAAAACAAAAGAGAATATTTTTATAAGTTTGCTCGGTCGTGACTGGATAATATAAGCATTTTTTTGGTCGTTTCTTGGCTTTGTGTAGGAAAGTATAAAAGCATGTTGAGGAAAAAATGAGTATCATTAGCAAACAAATAACGATTTAAAGAAAATAAAGTACGTCCGTATGGAAAGTCCCTGAATAGAATGCTCATGCGATGGAAATTGAAATGCCAATGGAAATATGTTGTACAAAACAAACTCCTAACGTATTCCTACTCATGAACTCATTTCGTGGCTGAATCGAATTGAATTGTTTAACACAATCTGCCAGTATCACAAGTTTATTCGCTATTTCTAGCTACAACGATGTTTGCATGCATCCCCTTCGATTTGGATGTATGGTTTTAGGGGAACTGTAATAAAGGTACCGATGACATGATCCAATCAGAAAATCGAAGTGTGATGACATATTGATAAATGAGTGAAAAGGAAAATTATGAAAAGTCACTGAAAACTGGTTTATCGCAAGGAAACGGCAAAGTGGTGTCACACGAAGTGTTGTCCTGTGTACATTAACGGAGCTGTTTAATCCTCGGAAAACGAGAAACGGCATGCTTCAAGTATCAATCAATCCTGAGTTAACATACATATTATCCAAAGCGAATACGCATCTGAGGTAAAGAGAGATCAACGTTGACGTATAAAGTGGTAGCTCATTCAGCTTATAAAATTTCCCTTTCTAAGGTAAATGTAGTTGTTCTATTTTTGCAGCTTTTTTTCATCAAAATCAAAACGAATCAGGTATACATCTTGTAGAATCGCATGAAATGTCTGTGCTGACGTGTGTTGTGTAAATGACGTATTTTCTAATATTATTAGAATTTCACAACATTTATATAAAAGCACGTAGTAATTAACTAATCCTTTCCTACTAACCACCCCAATATTCTTCGAATCTAATCAAAATATTGGGCATGCATCAGTTTGTCATGATGTTGATATTATATGTACACCTTCAGCCCACTGATCATTTGTAATATAACATATGCGTGGCTTGGTAAGGAAGATGCAGATGGAGAGGATTAATATGCCTCCGAGCACAAAGCAAATTTATTTACATTTTCCGGTGACTGGAAAGAACTATCCCTCTAAACCCAAAGTTATCCTATCCTCCAGCAAAATCACATCAAGCAAATTAACTTTTGCAATTCCATTACTCCAAATGGTTTACACAACAAATGTGTTTGCTGTGATAATGAGATATAAATGGAATTCTCAGTATTACAACAATATAACAACGAATGCGAACTTGCAAGAGAATGTATTAAGCACTAAATTGGAATTTGGGGCTATTTGATCCTACGTAATGTAAGGAAAACTTCCAAACCAGAATCTACTGTAATATATATATTTTTGTCGTCCACAAAAAAGATATGAGGATTTTACTTACAGCAATTTAAGATTTTTAAAACGGAAAGTGAAAAATGCCACATGAATTTAGCCCTATTGATTTTTAATCTACGTACATGTATCATTTCTTACTGTATTACAGAAACAGCATGAATTCTAACCTCCAAAACCTATTTTTAGTCCGGTAAATCTTTCTTATTCTTGAATAATTTTGCTGCTGTTGTTACAGCTCCACTTTGTTGTGGACGAGTTATATGTATTTCGCTCTCTAAAATCAGGCTTTCGTGGATATGATTCAGTTCTTTTGATATCACACTTCGATTCGTCTTGAATCCTCTGAAGGAATAAAAAATTCCAATCTCTTTCTGATCAGCCATACGTTATGAAATGGGAGAAGACAACCGCAAGTTATATAAATACGGTATCGTCACACATGAGAAGGGATTTATATTTTTCTTTTCAAAATCTGGACTTCAAAAGGAAAAAAAGGATACTACAACATAAATCTATCCTTCCTCTGCATCTCAATACAAGATGCTAGTTCCGAAGCACTATTAAAAAAGCTGATACTTTACGTTCCTCTGATTTTCAAGTTAAATACAAACTGTAAGGACATTTTGGAAACGGCTTAAAATTTTCTGATTTTATTTCCTTCCTGTGATATCATTTTGTGCAAGTACGGCGTGTCCTGTTCCAATCTTGTATAAAACGTCACATTGCGCTCATACTCATATATTGACAAAGGAGAACTGAAGAAATATATTCGGCTTAGCAGCAACCATTTACTTATGTACATAGCCTGGTCTGCCTGAAGAAGAAACCCGAAAAAGAATAGTAGAGCGGAATCGTGTGGGAATACAACAGTTGGTCGCGTTACCCATCCATGCAAGCAAAAAGGAAGCAAACCGAAAGGAAGAGGACTTGAATCGGAACGCATCTCTCTATTTGAAGAAGTTGCTATCCTGAGCAAGCAAAAAAGTAAAGCAAGTGGAAAGAAAGTGAGTTATCGAGCGAGTGACAACACGGGAACAAAAACGTTTCCTGAGGAAAAGTGACTGGAAATATGTATGTAATTCAATGCACACGATACTGTACTAGATGCAAGTGTCCTATCTGAACATCATCTTGAATTAATTCAAAATGAAATATATTATATGTCAGAGTTTAAGCCATTCAAATCAACGCAAACAGTGGGGGAAATGGTCAAAGACAATTCTTGAGATTTGATTCACTTTCATAAAAACTTCATCATCATCTACCATATCATCCACTAGTTGTACCTATCTTAATGAAGGAGACGTACCATTTAAGCTGAGCTAAGAAAGCACACAATTTCCCATGGTTGATGACTACAGGATGACAACATTCTGGCTAATACAGGTTTTTGACAGTCTAAAAGAGCTTTTTGGAAACAGTTTTTAAGATGAGTCAAGACTATACGACTCTAGCACACATGCCTACAAATACAGAAGCCTAAATGTGACAGACAAAATTCAAGATGAGGACGGTGTGAACTGAACGGATGATGAGAAAACTTTCCGTCCTGTTGTCGTGTCGTCTTGACTTACAAAACTTGGTACTATATTGTCATGAACCAGTCAAGTCCCATCTTTTTCTTGTTGAAAACTCTAAAATAAGAAGCTAAGCTCCATAATACCGAGCATATAGTTCTACTACCATCTTACACAACTCGAAAAGATATGTAAGTATGTACGGAAAAGTATTAAATACCATGTGACAATGACAGACTGGAATCACACAAAATGAGTGTTGGAGTCTTGCCTACTACTTCTCGTGACAATTTATTTGAGAGAATTCTCCGAAGGCAAAGGATAGAAAATGATAATACTAAAAGTTAAGATGAGACCGGTTGATATTATGTGATGGTTGGTGGTGGTGAGAGAGAGAAAGATAGAAGATGATCATGAGAAAAGACAAGATGATGAGAGCATTTTGAGACTTAAGCTACAACAGTTTGCTTTGGGAAGGAGTTGGATGTATTTACTGCATTGAAATGATATGTATAAAAAGTTTGAGAAAGGCTTACCTGGACTCGGGATTCAGGCAAGTTGATCTTGAGAGCGACTTCTTCCCTCATGAAAATATCTGGAAAGAGATGAAGAAACAGAAAAGTTGCCAGGGATTAGTTGAGGATTGTAAAATTTCAACTTGGAAGATTGTCATTTAGGGAAACGGTTCACTTTTCAAGAGTGGGATATGCCGGTTTAAGTCCCATGTAACCAATGCATATTTTTGTGTACGTAATCAAAATGTAAAAATCAACGTTTTTATTATTTACCTGGATATCGTGTTTTTCCAAATAAAGATTCCAGTACGTCCAACTGAGCTCTGGAGAAGGTGGTTCGTTCCCTCCGTTGCTTTCTCGGGTTATTGGGCCCACCTGGAAGTGGAGAGCAATACCTTATCATTTCTGATTTGGCATTATGATTTTCACATCAGACAAGTCAATGTGCAGTGTGCGTACGGTCGATAAACCATACACATGCTTTCTCTATCTAACCCGTCATCAATCTTCCATGAAAAGAAATAAATGTAAGTAAAAAAGTTAGTGTACTTGCCATACGTACCAAACTCCATCCCAGGTCCAAAGCCGATAGCCGTTGCAGAGTCCATGGGTGAAGATGACATTCCCATAGCGAAGCCAATCCCATTAATCGCTCCAGTAGGATAAGCTGACGGCTTGAGATAAGCCATTCCTGAGAGTCCAACCGGAGTGGTTCCACTTGATGAGGAGCCACGGGAGGGTGGTGGACTCGGGAAGGAAGGGGGAAGAAAGTGGGTAGAACCCGATGAAAATCTTGAGAAATCCAGTATGGCGGCTGTTGGTTTACTTCACTTCACACAAGAAAGAAATTCTGCTTCTCCCTTCTTCTTCGTATAAACACACAACACCCCAAAAACCAACAACCAACGTAAACAATTTCTGTATTACTGCTTTGCTTGCTTTTCTAAACTTTCCCTTGAAAAGTCACGGAAAACTGTTTATTGCATACGTTAATATAACACAGTCACTACTATATATCTTGCTTCTTCGGTTGAGCACTGAAAACCGTGAAAAGTTTTTGCTTTTTGAGATTCTCAAGTAAAACTGATATGAGCATCACATAAGGAAGCTCTGGTACTCCACTCGTACGTCTGGATGATCCACTGCCGAACTGATTGTGAATGAGAATGATACTGCACCAGTTTGTGCAGTACTGTAGATAACTAGCCACAACAAATGGTTGCCGAACCGGTTTTAACCCTTTTCCACTCTGCTCAAAGGTATCATCTAGCTCCGTGCATAATGTGCCACAGACAATGAGCTTGAGATGCTTTTTATGTATGCTGCTCAAACGGGTTGAGAGAGAATGATAGAGAGCCTATACGCTCTGCGTGTTCTCTACTTGCTGGTAGATGAACAAATACTGGCTGACCAGTGGAAACGGAGATATCCAACCGCAAGAGTTTCCTCGTCTTCCTTCCGCAGGAGTGTGGAGAAATGAATGAATTGATGAATGAATTTATATGGATGAGCCCGTGTCTATTATATATGTTGTGTCAACTTTTAGAGGAGATTAGGCGTGTGAACTTTTTGAGTTTCCTGAAATCAATACATGTACAAAAATTGAATTAGATTAGAGCTGAGTTTTGCCATTTCCTACCAAAAACTTATTCCCATAAATATTATATTATGTTTAGATAGATATTCTAATGCATGGGAAAGGAAACGGTTTAAAACATTTGAGTAATATGCACGAGTAATCATTACTGGAACTGGAGTAAAATTAAGCCGTTCTCATTTCCTTTTACCAAAAAAATCTATATTAAAAACAACCAGCTTCTATCCGGCTTCTTCTACTCACCTTTTGTTTTCATGCGAAAACATTCTAAATAAATATTCATTTCCATTGAGAAATTGACACTAACCTACTTAAATCATTTAGCTTAAAATCATTAAAGCTACTACCTTGAAGAAAATCTATAAATATATTGCATTGACTGTCTCCCACTCATTTTTACATGGAAAAAAGTGTCTAGCCCTTAATTTCAAATTGTTCTAGCCGTCTCGACTTTAGACCACTCTCCACCTTCTCATATTGATGTTATTACGTGTGTAGACAGAGGTGGAACAATGAAATCAATATTTTGGATCTGTGTTTTCCCATTTTTCAATTCACAAAAATGTTTTTTCACTCTCAAGAGAAACACCTATTTATTCTTAACACTTTTCCGTTTATTTTAGCTAATGTGGGATGCGCCAACAATATATAAGATGATCCAAAAGATACACACACTTGTCTCCAGATCATGATGATCATGAAACAATGAAGGGGAGAAAAGGAATGAATGAAAACGAAAAGGCAGATTGAGTGGAAGATGGCCAGCTATTTTGACTGACTACAAATACATTACCAAAAGTAAATGAAGATGTTACCTGCTTACGCATTTGTATTATCTGGGCTCGATATCTTCAACAATTTAACATCTCCTTTAGCACTTTATTGTAAAGCCGTGACAAAAGCCCACTTTTCCACACAGGTAACAACACATCAACTAAAACCAAACTATCCTTGTTAGAACCTTTAGTCAGGAGAGGAAATGTGACAACTGTTTTTGTTTAAACGTAACTTGAGACAATAATGTAATGTGCTCAACTCAACAAGCAAAATATCTTAAAGACAAAAAAGATTGGAGCCAGAGATTTACGACCAATTTACGTGGTCACTGTACAACTATTTGCTTTGGCAATACGCACGTACACCTACGGAATGAGCAAGGGAGCCCTTAGACAAATGTGTCTTGCTTTTCCTGAAGCTCGTGTGAATTTGACAATAATCTTGGCCCTTCTGCCTTGTGAGTTTGATACCTTGTGCATACAATAGCTACGTAAAGTGCACGCAACCTATACTGGTATATACGCCTTTTTGAGGTTTATGTCGCTGGCCAGGCCACTGATGCTTGTGTAAGGGAATAAGTATGAAAGATGATCGTTCCACTCCAAAAAGTAGTAGAGAATAAGGTGAGATGGTATAGGTATCTCGCTCTTCTTGTCTGCTAAGTACCTGTGCCCCGAAAGATCTGCTATTTACCTAATATCAATATAGCTATGCATGATTGCCCAGGCCAGGAAAGACGTGTGTGCTTTTCCACACATCCAAAATATTCTGCCTGATGATGATGTGATGATGAATAAAATGCATAAACCAAGGCCTAGTTTTTGTTGGTCCTTAAAATGTCCAAAATTGGAATGTTCACCATTCCCATCCCATTACCCAAAATATTATGCATAAAATTGACCCTTGTCTTCTTCTCTCACACAATATTTCATTTTAACACTATAGCCCGGGCCAAACATACATTCATTTTACACTTCTGCTCTTTGATTGACATGTGTCTTCTTCTTCTGTTTTTTCCCCTTGCTGGCGCTCATCTGAATGGCTTGTGTACCTTATGATAATGAGATGCAAGTTGGTTTTTGTTTATACATCAAAAAGGAATGCTCGTTAACCACAAAACTATTTAAATAGCGATCTGTCTGTCTATCCAAAAAGACCCTTCAAGAACGATATCCATATAATATGTATGCATATAATAGGTAGCTGAAGACGACTGTCTTCATGAGAAAGACGAGCTACTTCTATATAAAGGCGTTATCGAACTGCTGGGGAAAAAACTGAAGAGCACCAACCCAAAATTCTAAATATAAACTTCACAAGAAACAGTCATAAACGTAGAAAAAGCAAGATTCTCATGCTAAGTGCATGCAGTTCTGAGTAAACTGACTGACATATTATTGTTCAAACTCAGCCCAAAGTAAAAATGTCAAGAAAAAACTTGGTTTATTAAAAATCAATGCAATATTGAATATTCACATTTACAATGAGTGCGACTATGTCATGCACGTATGTGTGAACTTTGAACACTTGGCATGAATATGAGTGATATTATTCCTGTGTGAAACGTAAACGTTATGGACAATTAAATTTAAGGGTCAACGCATATTTGTATCAAAGAGTCCTTTTTCCTTATGAAGAATCATTGTATTTCACATTTGTTTGAGAAAGGAAGGCAGTACCATGCTCTTTTTTAATGAATGCTTTGCTCAGTTAGCTGAGCATTGTAAGAAATTTCCCAAAAGCATATTTTTAGGACAAAACATTTTTATGATATCAGTGTAATAATGTCGCGGCATGGTACACACAGTAGTAGTCGCTTGACCATTGCTATTATTATGATATGTGCTTTCCTTTTCACAAAACAATATAAAAGGAATATGTAAATCCATATGGGAAATTGAGAATATGGGATTTGAATAGGCTTCAGTTAAATTACATGCTAAACCGTTTTCTAAAGCTGGGCTTTGAAAAGCCAGCTACTGCCATGCAGTCTGGCATCGTATAAAATGAAAAGAAATAATACCAATTGAAATTATCGTGGAGGTCCATGGGTGCAGGTGCACGGGTGGATGGTATAATAATAACACGATAATAATACGTATCAATCATCAAAAATATCTATTATTATTGACCAGTTCAATGTAATTTCTTGAGTTCTTGGTCAAGTTCACTCACACAAAAGAGGAACAGCAGTTAATGTACAGTTTTCAATATTATCAACGAAAGATTACAAGTTGTTTCATCATAAAGATGCATGCTTTAACTGCACGTGCAATTGTCGGAAATGACTAACGTAAGATTAAATATCCTTTTATGTAACTTACACCCATTGCTAAAAGTATGCATGATGGAAAGCCGAAAGAAATTTAGACGCAATATTAATAATACATTTTCACTGTAGATTGTCATTTTTCTGACTTGTTAAAGTTAAATGTGATGAAGACTGAATAATATGCATCAACATAAAGGTTGAATTACAAACCGAAATAAAATATGCTATTAAATTTCAGCAAAATCTAGTTTGCATGCAATGAAATGATTGACGATCAAACAATTTCTTCGTCCATAGTTTGACTGTTAGCAAACTCTATGCTTCGTTGCTTCGTGAAATTAGTCAATCAGAGAAAGCCATTATACCATACCTGAATCATTAGATAAATACTTGTACTAACCTTTAACCCTTTATCTTGTTTAAGCAGTCCTGAGGGAATTGTGACGCACTTTCGAAATCATAATTGGTTGATATAAGAATATACAATGAATTTATTGACTGCAAAGTTGTACTCGCTTTTTAGCTTGGATGACTTTGTTGTGTGATTTCATAAACCGTTTCTTTGTACCATTCGAATATTTTTACAATGCAATTCATGCAGCTTCATTTGATCAACTTTTTTTGACTTAATATTATCACCCGTTCGCTTTTCAAAAAATCAACTGACAATTCTATGAATTCATAACTTTACTGACGGGGATTAAGCCTCCTGGTAAAAAACAGAGTCCGACTTCCATTCTACTTTTTGACGGATGATGACTGACTTCTATTCACCGTCAGTCGCCTCCACGAGGGTGGCACCAGAGACACGTACCAAAATAAGCTTTCTTTGTTTCAATTTTATGCATATACAACCTACTCCAACTTCACTAGCTGGTACAAAATATGGATAGATTTGAATTAGTAGAATGATTCATCCATGCAACCATAAACTACTGCAAGTCCAAACCTGAACCTGATTTTTTAGGTAGTGCATACATATCTAGTTCAGAAAATTCCCGACATTCACAAGATTACATACAAGTTACCCAGAAAGGGAGGTAGGTACGCACACATACAACAACTACACTGCAATATTATACTTTTTACCTTCAACCTTACGGCTTAAAAAAAGGAGATCGAAGTCGCAATTGTAAATGTCAAAAAAGGAGTAAGAAAAAAAGGCTTTAGAGGAGATTAACTCAAAATGCAAGTTACCTTTTTCCTTCCTCTGTTCGGTTCCATACGCAAAGCACAACCCTTTTGCAGTGTTGGCTCCGACTGTTGTTTTTTAGCTCAAGTTTTCAATATGCACCAAAACACAAACTATATGTACTTCTTCTCTCCTCTGTAGATTGAGTAGAGAAAGAATGAGAGAGAGAGAGATGGATTTTTATGAATTCGTGTGTGCACTATGAAGTTTTGTAATACAATGTGTTCCTTGCATCAATGAAATGGTACGTTGAGCTTATTAAAAAACAGAGGTTCTGTTCTGCAGACAAAAAACCTTGTGATAAGTATGGTCTGTGGTGGTGCTAGCTGTAGTTCCTACTCACAAGAATCAGTAGCACACACAAGTTTATAATGTGTAATGTGGCATACGAAAAACTTTTCCAAACGGAGATGTCGAGCATACATACATACATATATTCTCATTTTTCTCCTTTTTTATTCACGAGCAAAGTGAAATCATATTGGGCAGCTGGTTTCGGTGAGTTGAGTTATAACAGGAAAGGAAGGAGCAGGGACTTTCTACAAATGATCAGGGCTTGTGTGTGCATACATACATAATAGAGATGAATGTGTTTAGTGCACTACTCATGACATGATGACGATGATGATGATGATACGTAAAAAGTAGAGGAAAGGGATCTCTTTCCTCAATTTGCTTTGCACTGACGACGACGAGGTAGTGTATCACATCACAACACGCTACAAGCATCATCATATCATAAGTAATGCATACGAGTTCGGCACAGGCCAACGGAAGGCGTTTACATAGACTTAGGGGTGGAAGCCAATGTGGTTGCAGAGGTGGGTTCTCGAAAAAACAACACAAAACATGAGACAGGGAGCCAGATAGATGGGAAAGTAGAGAGAGTGAAGAACTAGCGAGCTTGGCTCTACTAGATGAGAATAAAGGATGCTGATGTTGCTAATGATGCTTCTACTTCTATTAACGATCGCTTTTGTAAACGGTTACGTTGGTGGTACTGCTCTTTATAGTATTTACTTGCATTTTCGAATATAACCTTCAATTATGACAAATCAAGTTTCTTTATACAATCTATATCTTCATATAAAATTAAAATGACCAAAAGAATATAACACAGAAGCGCTTTAAATACACAAATTTTGATGCAAAATCAAGAAGTGGATTTTCGAATAACATTATTTTGCTAATACATGTTTCATATTGCATTTTGTATTTTTAAGCATAAAAACGCATTAGACAAGATAAGAGTTCCCAACGTCTTCCGGGATCTGAAATCACTCAACTCCAAACTCAACCACGCATACTGCTCCAGACATATCTTTTAAATTTGACGTTAAAAGCATTGCGTTCGTTACATTACTCCGTTCAGAATTTAATGTATTTCCATCAAGTACAGAAGAAAAAACAAAAAAAAATCCATCATGAAGAAACAAGTAGACGTATAAACAGCCAAACATCATCATGCGGATTTGAGAGTAATTCGATTCAAAGATGCGTGGGTCGTGCCCTCGCCTTCATAACATTATTATATATTAACAACATCATGTTTTTCCACATCATAGTTCACATTAAGAGATCTGAAGGGAAAAAATCAACAGGAAAAAACGGAATTCTCTAAAGTAGCGAAAAAAGTAACCAGCAAAAAAAATTGAGTGGAATGGGAAGAAAGATGACATGCCGACAGCTCAGATATAAACAGACGGGAATATAATATTGCGTGGCCTGTTGTACACTTTATACGGATAGCTTTTTTCATGAAAACATGAGTAGAAAAAAAGTAACTAAGCCTAGCTAATGGAACAACCATCAAGGGATCTAAATTATTAATGTCAGCCATTCTGGTGCAGCCGATGTCAGATACATTGGAAATGGAAGGAAAGTAGGAAAAACGAAACCATCAAATAAGTTTTTCTATTATTATTGCTCAGATGTGGATAGATTCAAGAACATTACATTTTCTATTTAATTCTCGGTCGCTTAAACAATCATAGGACATCTACCATTACCCGGATCAAGGAATCTATAGGTTAATTGAATATTCAATATTGTACAATGAAATATTGCTGACGTTGAAGTGCATAAGTTTGCGTAGATTATTGCCGATTAGTATTAATTTAGTACGCTTGTTAATTTAGGACCGTTAAAGCCTTTACTTATCTTAAAGGTCGTTACAAACCGTCATAGTCAAGACCATGCTTCATTTTCGAATATATGCATTTAATTGAGGCTGAGACGTGTACATGTTATGCAAAAAATTCTGTCTGAACTGAAGGAATGTTTAAAGAACTGACAGACTGGTTGATTAGCATGTGGTTTGCATTGTGTCTTACTGTTTACACAATATTCCACATTACGTCACTGACTGTATATTACTACTGAAGCATCTCAAATATGTTATCCACACCAAATCAATGACATCAAAGGTAACAAGAGGAAATCCCATAATTCTTTTTTGCTGACAACAGAATGGGACTCAGCAATTTCACAGATTTCCTATTATCAATTAGCCATCCAATCATGAGAGTTCAAAAGGGTTAGGAAACGTAAGGAGAAAGACAGAGAGGAGATGTGCTGAAGCAAAAAACTCTAAATGATTTGCGTTTATGCTATACGCGCATCTCATCATCTCTATCAAAGTTTCAAGTCATTATACACACGAAGAAATGTGTGAGCACCAAGTTTCAACCCAAGTTCTGAATAAAAGTGAGTTGTAATGCTAGAAGCTATACACGTCTACTGATGATGATGTGGATGAAAGGGAAGATGAGCAGATAGAGAGAGAGGGAAGCATTCATTTCATTCAACATTTTTCATGCCTTCAAAAACTCAACTCCCTTGACAATTAGCCACACAGTCGTCATCAATTGAGCCACCCCAACACATTTTATTCTACTAGTTCCACCACTTCAACTCCTAGCTTCCTATTATAGATATATGCATATATTATTATGCTCACGGTATACATATATTTATCACAATATCAATCTATCCAACTCAATTTTCTATTCTTCTCCTTTCAACCAAGATCACAAGATGAGAAATGGGCGAAAAATGAGAGGCAAAAGCATGTCATCATCATATTACGCAAAAAGCGACAAGAGTAATCAGAGGAATAGGGAAAATTGCCTGTTTGAAATGTAACATGTACTTATTGAATTTGTTTCAACCCAGTTGTTTTCCAACCCTCTTTCTTTCTTCGTCTATTTCAAACATTATAATTTGACACGCAGGCATAAATACTCTCTTTTCTCTTTCTTTCTCCCTTCCTAATCGGAAAATTTGCCATATTGTACGGTTATTGCCGTTTAAACAGAAATAAAAAGCCATCACCATAATTCCAAAATGCTAATTACCGGTATTTTTCCAATGTTTATACCAAACACGTTGTAGAGTATGGTTCGGTGTGGTAATTACAGTATTTTTCTCACGGAGTTAAGTACCAAATGACCCCTTTCTCAAAATGCCCACATAAACATTTACTAAGCATTTAATTATACAATTTAAAAACGTTTATTATAAAATTTCGAACTAACTATTCAATTTTCGGATCAAAACAAGACGATTCTTCCTTAATTTTTACCAATGAAAATATTCAAGCTTAATTTTTTGTTTTCACATGGGCTTGCTTGGCAGTAATTGAAAAATTAACTCTTTTTTCCCTTCAAATGACCACTTATAGTAACTCTCATGCACATAAGTTATTATTATGATAGTGTACAACTTGCTTCTCAAACTTACAAGATGTTCAAGCAACCAACGTGGTTGGTTGGGGTGCTGGGCGCTGTTGACCAACAATTTATTTTACGACGCAACATCAACTGTCACATTACAACCCTTTTGCTTTACACTGTGTGGTACGCGCAGGTATACCTGTCCCTGTAAATTATAACTATTACCATACGACGAGCAATTATCATAATCATCAAGGGAAAAACATTTTAAAAACAACGCAAAGATGTGGTCATTTAAAGTTTAACACACGAAAAAAATAATGTATACCACCATTAGAACACACCTTTTTATGGGAATGTGGATTTGAACACCA
This sequence comes from Orchesella bifasciata, assembly GCA_034697805.1. Lineage (NCBI taxonomy): Eukaryota > Metazoa > Arthropoda > Collembola > Entomobryomorpha > Orchesellidae > Orchesella > Orchesella bifasciata. The sequence continues at coordinate 1,096 of JAQGAP010001880.1, read as the reverse complement.
AAAATGTTTTATGGGAATGACTCCCCTTTGAACGAACATTAGCAGAGTTGCAACGGCAAGAGTGTGGAAGGAAATACGGAGTGGCTACATGACCGGTCTCTTTCTTTGAGGGTTGACCTCATTAACGTTAATGTAAATGTACATGGCTTTATAGATGGGTGCATGCATGCTCATATTTTCTGTTTTTACTTTAAATGACCACCGGAATGGTAAAAGATAAAGAAAATGATGAACCCACTGTTTTCTGCAATACTTTTATCTCGAGTGTGTTACGGTAATTCAAGATTAAGATGCAAGATAATATTATGATGATTTCATTTTCTTGCATGAATATATCTGTCTAACTTGCGGGTAATTACAAGCTAATAACATGGTCGTCAATGAGTCGGAACGAGCTGGAGTATCAAAGCTATGTCAAGAGAAAAGGGTTCAAGAAAGCCAGCTCTGGATATCGTTCTGATTTATTATGATAAAAATGGGCAAAGTAGACGCATTCACGTTATGCGACCAAAGACTCCACATTTTCCTTATAGGAAAAACAATCACAGTTCAGAAATTGGTCGACATGATATCACATCAGTCAACAGAGTCTCCATTAAATGTTAGGAGGATCAATTTGTTGAAATTTTTGCAGACGCTTCATACGATTAGTGGAACAACGACTCTCAAGTTTTATCAAACTCTCCCTTGCCTATTCTAAGGGTAATGTACACATCATATCACCCATTATGTGTTTTTCATCCACTTACAATAAAAATGAGTTTTTATATGAGCATCTTTCGTTATGTGAATTTGTCTTGAATTGTGTCATTTCTTCTTGACTCGCTTCAACTATGGCATTGTGCATAGTGCATCACTCTTAATAATTCAGGTTTTTTCTGTCACGCACATTTTCTTGTAAACTTACTGGCTCCTTTTTGTCCTGAAGCTGACGGCTAGGTGACATCAAGATGCATTAATCATCATCATCATCATCATGATCAGATAGCTCAGCGTCTTCTCTTGAAGACTGCTCATTTTAGAATAGAATAGAATAAGACTTTATTTACGTGTTAGCTGGTATCAGTCATATAATACAACTGTTCTCCCTACCATA
>JAQGAP010001879.1:0-17522 GCA_034697805.1 Orchesella bifasciata | reverse complement strand
TGAGAGAAGACAGAATTAGACCATTGATACATATTAAATGAGAATGCAAAGTCAAAGATACATATAAATACAAAGGTTATGGAAATATGACAGAAAGTGCCCTTATTTGGGACTAAACACTTAAAGACGACCTTTTAACAAAACTAAAAGTGGCAAGCGAGGTTAAACAAAAGGAGCTAAGCAGTTCATCAGCTCATTTGCATCTAAAATACGAAAAACAGGAAGGAAATAAACCATTGAAGTGGTATGCACGATAAAGTCGGTGAAAGAGGAGAAAGCGTTAAGCAGATTAGGAGGGTTTTATTTCATCCGCATAATATATTCAAGAATTGGCTTCCGTTAAATGCTATTGATGAGTTTATATGGTATGGTTGATATGATATTAACAAGTGATAATTAATTATATTTTATTATTCAACGTTTTTTTTTCTGCTCAAAATTTTCCATTTTCATTCCAGCTAAACCGCCCAATCGGTTTCCCAAAACCTCACCCTCATTCCGTTCGTTACAGATCTTCTCATGGTCCAATTTGTTAACACATTTCTTACCGCAGTACTGACACGGGTACTGCTTTGGATTCTGACACTCCTTAAAAACGACATGCTTTCGAAAAGAGGCAAGGTATGCATAGACTCGATTGCAGAGCGGACAAATGAATTTCTCCTTCGGCTGTCCACATTTTATCTCATGCTGTCTCATTCTCCGGATGCCACCTCGTCCACAGTTTTTGCAGTATTTCCATGTTGGTTTTCTTGGCCTGGGTATCCCATGCATGTTCTCCATATGCACTCTACAGTTATATGGGGTGGAGAAGTGTTGATCGCATATCTGACAGATTGATGCACTATTGTCGACTTTCATAAGTAGCAAAAGTTAAAAAATTCAAGTTATCCAGCTTTTCCTGAGCGGAATAAATTAGTTAAAATGTTTCATACCTTCAGCACCACCAGCTGCTGGGACTTTATCTTGCTTATCGTCCTCAGCTTGATTCAAATCCATGGTGGGATCAGCTTCAATTTGAGCAACAGCTAATAATTCAGTCGCAAATAAATGGTGAATTGAAGATCAGTAAAAATGGAGTCATTATGTTAAAGCAGACCAATTAGCTATGCCATTATGATGATGACTTCCTCAACTGCCACTAATTATGAAATATTGACAATGCAATGGGTCGATTTTACAGTACACACAATGTAAAATTTTATTTTTATGCTTTCGTTCGTAAAAGTATCACGTGAAAAACAAACATCCATGACTTTCACCATTGGATTGATATCGTCAACTCTGCTTATGATTTCCTCAGGCAATTTTCGCTATCTGATTAGAAATGAGGTGCCAAAATGATTTTTTTTCGCTCTTTCTTTAGATAATTAAATGCATTATTCAGCACTCTGGATGAAATGTGCAGTCGATATTCCATCCATGCACTTGCAAAACGACCGGCCTATTCTCTATTCGTTTTATTGAATTCATAAAACATGCAATAAATCATCATACTTTGCTACATTTGTCCCTTATAATGGCTAATGTCTGGGCTGAAGTTTGGAACGCTAGAAAATGGCTAGCATACACTTCGATTGCCTTTGATTATTAATAAAGATAATGGTTATTGAAAATTAACAGCATCATGTGGTAAAATGATATTCAGGTTTCTTGATAGACTGCATACCAATAAATGCCACATGTCGCTCTCAAAAAGCCATTATGGAAGCATTCTATCCATAACCTTGACAGTCAAACGTGTGCTCCAAACAGGCATGACTTATTGATTGACTATTTGAGTATTATAAATGTATCATCTTACTCATACCGCACATGAAAAACTGATAGCGGACCTTAATACAAGCATAAATGTTGAATGGAAGAAAACTGCAACTGCATCACATTCCGTCATTTTTGCAGTAATTAATGATAATGATGCTGACGAATGAATGAATATGAACATTCCAAAGCATTTCATAACATGGAACTTTATTTATTACAACAAGGAATTGTATTGGACACGGAAACAAGTGAAAATCTGATTTAAATTGAGATAGTCAGCAAAGTAATAATAATAATAATGTGTTTATTGTCATTCAGAGCCCTTCATTTACAAGGAAAATTATTCTGAGGAGACATTCGAAAGTACATATACATGAGTTAATTTCCATTTACAACAAAGTCAATGCATGAAGAGATATATTCATTATTGAATACATAATTTTTAACTCTTTATTTGAAAAATCGTAGTTCTTAAAATGAAAAGCTAAGTAGAAACCACAACTATTCCCGAATGCTGCTCCATCTCCCACTCAGACGTTGTTCTGACGCTCAAACACAGTCTTCGTACAGACAGGAGGTCCACCTAGATACTCCTTTCGGATGCAAGTTATCTGTCTAAGGTCGGGAAAGATGGTGAAGTAGCCCATTCGAACACTTTTGTTCGGAATGCGCTCTGCAGCATTCACAAGTTGAAACGTCAATTCCCGCAGTTTTGTAAACATGCTACGAAACAAGTGTCGACATGGAGTTTCTGCATCTTCAGCGTACAATGTCAAACCTGTTAACTGAGGAAATTCGTGAACATCCGATGGATCCACTTGAAACAGTTGTTGATTTTCTTCCAAGTACTTCGCAAATCGCAACTTCTTGAGACTACTCCGAAAGCTGTTGACTGCCAAAATCGTTTCTGCCGTCAACTGCATTCTATATCCAGTGAAGGTCAAGCTCTCCAACTGGGGACAACGAAGTTTTGCAAGATTTATGTAAATATTTTGGAGCTCCGTAGAACTCTCATCAACAACACGAAATGAAGCTTTCAAATGAAGGAGGTGTGGGAAAGTGACCGATTTCCAGGTTTCCCCTCTGAATACAGAGCTTTCGCATGAGAGACTTGTTAGCTGGTCCCCATAAACGAGTAAGATTTGCCTTAAAAATGATGGTGGAGGCTGAACTAGATCATCATCCTCTTCATTATAGTCATTACAGGTCAGTTCTAATTTTTTAAATGACTTCAGAGCTGGAAGGTAATGGTCATCTGGTCTGAAGTTCTTCCATTCGTCCTCATCTTCAACTTCAACCCTGAAAAATTCAAGCTCCAAGGACTGCAGATCGGGGAGATAACAGAGGGCTCCTTTCACAATTTCCATGGTCCTTTCTGGCGAGTGATCCATCTCTATTTGAAGGAGGACGTGCTGCAATTCATGACCATGTCGCCTTAAAACCTCTAGTGAATTTTGGTACAATTCCTCGCCCAAATTTAAATCACAGAATCTTGCTAGAAATGGGTTTCCGTTGATTCCTGGTGTGACATCCAAGAAATCTTGCATGTGAGCGGAATCAGCAAGCACGTAGGTTGGTTCTCGAATTAACCAATGTTGCTGGTTGATGATGATTTCATCAACATGGGTTTTCATCTGTTTGCTAACTAGACGGCAGTTGAACAACAAACCTGGAGGCAATAGACGTGGGTCTTGTTTCATCAGGATCGGAAGCACCTGCCATAAATACAACAAACAACATTATTAACAACTCACCTCAGGTTAAAGTTAGCTTAAAGATTATCGTCGTTTGTGAATAAAAAGTAAAGCATTTACAAGAGGTAGCAGGGCTGCAGCCTTTCGTTTCTCCAACAAATGGCGAAACATCAACGAGGTATTCATCACTGAAACAACGTCCTTGGAATCTGTCACATAATCCAAGATCTTTGGCCAAACGTCCTGAAAATGTGATAAATATATGGTAGATAAAAGGAAACTACATCAATTCAAAAACCGCCTTTTCAATTACATATTTAACTACCAAGTCAAGCCAGAATATCGTTAGCTGTGGTTTACTTACCGTAAGCGCCGGAGTGAAGTAATCCCTGTTCGGGTTCCCGATAACGACACCCTCCATTCTGACTTTACCTCCCGAAGCTCCGTCTGGTTGCTGGAAAGAAGATCCATTATCCTCGATTCCATCCACCTTTGACTTCTTTGGGGTTGGTTGACCATCCATGTTTAACTAAAAAATTGCCGATGACCAAGCTAACTAACGGTGGACGTGCTTTTTGAAAGGCTAACTATAACAAATCAACAGATAAAGAATGTAGAGTAGATAGTGATTCAAAGAATGAACAAACAATTAATTAATGAAGCAAGAATCTCTTACCAAACTACTTTTGTCCCTTAAACTTCACTTATGGCTCAAGCAAATCACGAAAGTAGAAAGATCTTTTAGATCTTATCGAGTCCTTGCCTGTTCGTGTTCTCCAAAAAACGTGATAGATCTCACTGCAACGCGAACGTGACCTGTCCTGTATGCATTTACAAATGACGGATCAATTGATCTGCATTTTCCACTTGAGCTAATATTACAGCTTAGCAATTACGTTTTCATTTTACCATAAAGAAATTTTCCACAGCGGGAGTTTTAATGGCTGCTTCTTTGTTCATCTCCATTGCTTGTGCTTTTACTGAAACTCGATTTTTAAAACAGGTAATTTTCAGACAAGCTGGATAAGTATATTCAATGAAAGTAAGAGAAAAGTCTTATCACAAAGGGCGAGACAGTTAGGGTGGAAATTGTAAATACAATTCTGATTACAGTGATTCCATTTTTCTTGGTTTCAACTTTTACACTATTTTTCTTATTTGCGGGACTGATAAGCGCAAAATCACTTACTAATAAGTATCAAGCATTGACCTTCGACTTCTAGTGATCCATCATTGTTGGTGCGTATAATTTGCGTAAACTAACTCAACTTTGTCCTATGTAAATCTAGTTTAGCTTAAATTGGTTAATTTGTTTCTTGTGCATGCAAAATGTCACTTTCCATACGACATCTATTGTTGAGATTGAAGTGGGAAAACGTTGCTCAGTTTGCATATAAAGCGAAGGTCACATTATCTGGAGAAACTGTGGGTATATAACGGGGTCGGTTTGAAACAAATCACTCATTCTTGCTTAACTTCTTGAGCGAGTAACTTCAGTTCCTTGCAAACTCCTCTGACCGTTGTTAATTTCAAAGTTTCTGGGAATTTATTTCTAATCGATTTTCAGAAGATAATTTCCTCTCCCAAAACTCAACTCGACAACGTTGGAAATGGATAAAATTTTCAAAGAACCAACTATGGACTCTACCATCATCCATCAACCCTACACTTTCTCGGAGGTTTCACAAGGAGATTGTCCATTCAACAAGCTGTTTGGAAATTGTTCCAGCGGAGGCGTGGACTTCAACAACAAGGTTTGGGACTGTGGAAGGGACTTTTGCTACACATTTCACCTCGATGAAGCAGCTAACGAAGCTCGTGGGAATGCTCATGCTGAGGTTCCAAAGACTTCGAATACTACGTGCTCCACAGACTTCTATCTTGGGTAAATACATAAAAATATGGTAAACTAAATGTTCTTATAAACTTCAAATTCTAAAATCTGATTTCTTTGTTTTTCAGCAACAAGCTTCAACTCGTGATGGAAATAGAAAAATGTTCCCAGTCAACATTTCTACTCGTCCTTCCACTATGTGATTGCAAGCAACGCTGTGAAGCGGAAACCTGGATCGACACCTCCGTTCTGAGGGCATTTATTGCTCCACTGCAATTCAGCTTCGGAGATGATTCAAGGTTTTTAACCTTGTCATGTAAGTGTATACAGCTCTAACTAAAATATTACTGCTTTGAATTTCCTTGGAGTGACATGATTATGTCTCTAATTCTATTTTGATTTAGTTCAACCGGCCTGTACCGAGAACTATCTCCCTGGACGAATAAATGAGCAAGGAGTCTACAAGGATATCTTGTACTACGCGTACCTCAACCCGAAGCAGCTTCTGAATATTTTCCCTTTGGATGCTTTTTCCAAGGTGCTTTCACTTTTTACTCTGAATTCTTTTCTCTTAAATAGTAAAATTCTACTTATTTTCTCTGTTTGTTTGATAGGGATATCGAGGACCTTCTCCGACCATTCGGTTCTTATTTTACCAGCCGGAAGTAAGGATGATTGCTACTCCAACAGAGGATTCTCTAAGAGACGAGGAGCTGAGATGGATGTACTACAACTACAAAAACCTCCTCGCGTTTTCCACCATTGAAATGGCCAGGAATGTATTGGAGTTTGGCTTCAAATCCGAAATCGATGAATTGATTATAGCCTCGTCAAACAAGATAATCCAGAAAATAGAGTCAGGGGGAAGGCTTCATCCAATTTTCCTGTGGCAGCTGTACCGCCTTTTAAAAATGGAAGAAGAAAGAAGGAAAGAAGACCTTGAAATCGTGGTGATGTTGAAGATGACTGTTGCAAAGGCATTGAGAAAGTAAGCAGGGGGTATTTTAATTTATCACGCTTTAGAAATAAAGTTGTGTAACTTAACGGAAACACTTTCTGTTTTAGAGTCGTGATGAAGAAGAAAAAACCAAACGAGTCCCGACAGCCGGCCAGAGAGTCATTAAGAAAGTAAGTATTTGAAAACCCATTTCGGCAGCAAACAATTTTCAGATTTATTTATTGTCTAACCATATTGTTCCCTTCAGTATCCTTATCAGGAAGCAAGACGCAGCAAGGGAAATGGGCTTTCCAGCAGTTGCAGCACTCATGAATGTTATCCTGAACGAGAAGAATGCTGACGGAGGCCAAGCCATTTAGAAGAGATGAATGAAGGTAGAACCGGCAATGTTATTGAATTAATGTTACAAATTGAGTTTTTGTATACTTTACACGTATAGTATTATACGTACTATTTTGTTTCCTTTGTTTCCTTTGTATTCATGGAAAAAGTTATCTTTCCACATGTTTAAAAGTACTTTCTGTGTTGAACGAATTAATAATATTATACGTTATTAAAATTCGATTCCATATAAAAGCAGTTTAGCTACTCTCTTATATTTTAGCCTCGCAAGTAGACATTCGTAAATGGTAATGAAGGTTTCATTAATTCTTAATTGAAAATTGACTTGACAAGTTTACCTACCAGCCACTTCACCTTTTACATTTATCTGTGCTGCCATTGCCAAATACCATTTTATAGCGAACTCGCTCTGCAGTATCACGGTACCCAGTTCGCAAACGTTTTCCGTAGCTGGTAGGCTGAGCCCTCTCGTTAAAGTTAGATCACGTCGAGAACCTATCCTATCTCTCTCCCAAATACCATGCCCAAGAAGAAAGCTACCACTCACCCGTTCTCCCATAAATCCATTCAGGTGCAACCGGTAGTCGATTCTAGTTACAATCATTGTACATTGAAAACTGCCAAACAAATCATCACATCAGTATGACTTTGAATTGAAAGAGAAGGAAGAGTATCTGTGTCTGCTCGCTTTCGAAAATGTCGTGCTTTTTTGTCCTTCTGCTCGTTTGTCTGGTGTTGGAGCCTTGCACCTTTATAGACTAGATGATCTCAACTTGTCAACACTTGATTTCGTTGTGATTTGGGTTCTTTACTGTGCTCATTTACAGTCCGTTTGATGTGAAAGCATAAATATTTCAAAGTAGTCGTATTTCAAAGTGTAGTGACGAATGTCATTCCTTCCTTCGTCAAAATTATGTCATTAGTCATAAACCTAAATTAAAATTTGTCATGTAATTGGAATGCGACGATCGGCACGTCGCATCCAAAGTCATTCTTATGTACCTACGTTTAGCTCACACATCATGATGATGATTACATGCAGAGAGAGCTCAGCTAGCAAACCAACATCATCTTAATTACTCTCTCTCCCGATTCGGCCTCTACTCACCATAAAAGTACATCAATTGGCAACCTAAACTATCGTGTTATATTTCCTAACAATAATTATCATCCCTCATCAAACATGAATGTCAATTATTCATTAATTCGGTGCGGTATTGTAATCTTGAAAAGAAAATTTTACGGTAGTTCATCAAATAATTGGCACACAATGGAGCAGGCCAGGTCAAGTTTGACGGGCTCACCTCCCCAATGAATTCATACAAGAGGAAGGACCGAGGAGAAGGAAAATACAAGAAAATACTAAATAAATCCTGTCAAAATGGGGACTCGGGCAGGCTGAAACTATCTACGTCTTCATTTAAATAAATGTTTTCCTTTCAATTTATATAGCTCTCGCTCTAGTAAAGTGGTGCAGAGCGTATTTACACTAAACTTGAAGGTATGCTGTTGTGTTATGCTTTTCAGTATTTGATTATCAAACTTTGACAGCCATCGGATTCTCGTTTAACAGGGGGCGGACATAACAAAATTCTTCTCGAGACTTTTCTGTTAAATTGCATTGTGAATGTGGAATACCCCATCATATTTATGCATATTATTCCATGAAAATGTGTCACACATGCTGTAAGATTTTTTGGGATTTCTTAGAAGTAAAAAGGTAATCATGAAAAGCATAATGGGAATGGCTAATCATATTATGTTTAATTTCCGCTCAACGTGTCTATCCCTTCTGCTCAAATGAATGAGAAAATGGCTCAAGCATGCATGGCCTACTTCACATAAAAATTGTGATAAAAATCAATGACGAGGTGTCCAATACAAAACTACCTTTTACTGTTGAAGTTGGGACAAAATATTAAGTCAAAAATACACGGTGTTAATCAATGCCTGAAATATGATGAGGCTTTCTCAGGTGAAAGTACCAATGGACCATTTCATCAATGTCATTAGAATGCATACACTTTTAATGTAATGTGTTTTGATTGATTTATTTGTATGTTTTTTTAAAAGCAAAGTACTCTGCATACCAGCTCTACTCACATTTGTTTCATCTACGTTTCATCAAAAAAATGTTGTTGTGTTTGATGATGAGTTAACTAAGGACTCTTTTGCTGTTAGTATAAAAAACTATTTGGTAGAGCAAAGAAGCTCCATATATTTATATTACAAATGATGTTAGTAATTTATCGATAGTTAAGGTTATGTTTCGGCTTTGTATTTTGACTTGACTCTTATTGTATGGAATTACCCCAATATTGTGTTTATGTAGGGAGAACAGCCAAATCTTTGGCTGATACAAGCTAACACGTAAATAAAGTCTATCAATCAATAAATAAAGTCTATCAATCAATCAATCAATCTACGAACGTACATTTTGTATTGATTTTTATGTACAAACCTTTATTATTGCCACATCCCAAACACGAAATACTGATATATTTGAATATTATACTATGGTTTCCTCTATCATTTTTTATCAGTTCAGAAATAGCTACAATAGCTACTCAAACGTGTCAATTTTGAATTAAATTTCCGTCTCCAACTCAATATTTCTACTGTCACCTTGCGCAGGATTTCCAAGAAACCGTTAGGGAACAGAATTTTGTTCCGTTTCTTCTTGTTCTAACACTTTTCTTCTGCAACTATATTCTCCTCTAGTCCACTCAACGGTGATCAAATCTAGCCAGCATAAGCTGTAGGTAATGCTCAAGAAAAAATATAAACAATAAAGCAAGTAGAAGCCGACAAACACTCTCCGAGTCCAAGTCAAGGCGGGAGTAGGAAGTCGGTCGAACGTTGTGTTGAAACCCCAAAAATAAAGAGAATCCATTAGTTGCCACACAGCCAGCCACAGAAAAAGCAACAATGCACTATGATATAAATATTTCCCCAAAGAAAGTGAATTTCTTCGCGCTGAAGGTGGATGTGGATTGGAATGGGAATCCGTGTTCCCACTGAAATCTGCAAGAAAAAATAGAACGTAGAAGTTTTCATAAATGCCTTTCTTTTCCATTTACTAATTACGCGGTTATAAAATCCCCCATATTATATTATTTACCCAAATAGAAAAAGGTGGGATGGAATAACAATAACCCACAAAGAAACCAGTGAATAGTTATGAAAGCGATTGTAGCCAAAAGAATCCCGTTCTCGGTCTGTACAAATGAGGAAATTGTCGTAACAATAAACGATTGCTTGTTAGTATTACTCACTTCAAACGGCTACTAACATTTACTTACCTTTAGGCATTCCGGTATCTGAAAGACTCTACAAGATGGTAATACCAAAGCCTCAATAATAAGCAAGACCAGCCACAAACACATAGAAAGTACGTCCACCTTCGACACGGGAACGATCCATTTGAACAGGAATTTTTCTGCAGTCCTTTCCAATTCCGGGAACATGATGTTACTGGAGCTTGGATAAATCCCAAATTAGCACTACAATTTAGAAAAACCTCAAATTAATATGATTGAAAAATGTGACGGGAAGAAAACATCGTTTCCAAAATTTAAAACACGTAGAACCATACCTTTAATAAACGAATTGTACTAGCAAATATTGTGTTATTTTGAATTTTTAAAATGCAGCACGTACGTTTTGGCTTCGCCAAATTTTGCAGATTTTATTTTTTTTCAAGAGGAGGATGTGCAAGCTTTCCAGTTGAAATGACACTGAGCAAATTCCTGTACTACTCTTCAATATCTTGTGTTTCAGGTTTTACGAAGGTGTATGGTAGTAAAGCATGTTAGGAGGTTAGGCTGGAGCTGAAGACGAGGTGGAATGTCATTTCCTGATTTAATCCGAACGTTACTTGACGCTTAAACGACATAATGTTAGCCGAGACCGATATAAAGCTGCAGAGGTTCTAACACGAGCGCTCCACGCAACTGCTCATCATCAAGTTTGACTTTCCATTGATCAGTTTTACATTGTACATTCAAAATTTAATTTTTATTCACTCTCTACAGCCCACCAACAACATATCCAAGCATGTATGTTACAAGTGTTATATTGCAGTAGCTCCTTTTCTACAGCCCATCAGAGAATGCGGTTTGGTTCTCCATTGCTTTCTCCTCTGCTGCTTTCACCTTGACTTTTGGCCGCTAAACTGGTAACACATAATGAATATGAAGAGCAAATACATCTTTAGCCGTATACAACATCTTATGATTGCATCAAAGCCCTTTATTTCAGAGGCTTCCTCGTGATAATCCATTTATCCTGGACAAGTATGGCTAACCATAAGTTATGAAAGCGTCAAGTGAAGTTTCAGCTCAATTAGGAATTCCTGTCCCAAATCCTCTTATCATCCAGCCCGACCTTTTTACTTGGTCTACTCAATCTTTTTCCATATGCCTCACAGCTTCAACAGAAAAACATAGTATAAGGCACTCCAACAACCTTCAAAATCCAAAATTCATGATTCCATATTGATGAAACAATGATTCAGATTTTCCTATACGTTTTATTCCCTTCCAAGCAAGACTTTTGCAGACCTGAGCACCTGGTTTCATTTTTTACCCATTTGAGCAGAAAATAAAAGAGAAGCTGAAAGGTAATTGTACGTAATTTGATTATCTGTCCGTGTTCCTCTTTTCTCTTATACTACCCAAAAACTCCTAAGAAATCTAACAAGATGTGACGTAATATTGGAAGGGCAAAATGATAGTAATAACACATATTTTGATTACTGGTATGTGTAACATTACTTGCATGGGAGAAAGCAAAAGCATGAAATGTGAAAGCAAGGTTTGGATTATTAAAGACCTGTAAACATTAGTGTGTTTGCAGTGGGTAAAGGTGTGATGCAACTATTTTACTCAATTTTCTGTGCTGCTCTTGTTGAACGTTTAGCTGGTTTATGGTGGTCCGGAAGCATAATAAACTAAATGTTACAACCGATCTGATACAAGTATGCAAAATGGTTGTTTGCTTTATCTTTTCTCTGAATGAACTTTATTTTTAAACAGGAAAAATTATCCAGGTAGTCTTCTGCAGGCTGGCTGTCAACACGGCGTATGAAAATTATGATGTGGCGAAACAAAAACGGAATCCACCTGCACCTAATTTTCCGAAAATGTGCTTTCACGTACTTTATACAACGTCTCCCTTTTCAGCTTTGCAGTTCAAGCGACAAGCAACCGAAAGAGAACCGACATGCTGAAGGCAAAGTGTTCAATAAAAACTCGGGTGGTCATGTGACTTGCTTTGCAGGGATGACTGTAATATTTACTTGATATTCAAGCCAGAAAGAGGCCATATCCAGAAGCATATTCCCTCAACTTTCTTTCCATTTTTACTTGAATACAGTGCTCTGTTATTACATTTTTTCACGTATCTGTAGGAAAATCTCTGTTTGTTACTCGTCATTCCTGGCGTTTGAGGAGTATACAGAAATGGATACTCAACCGACAATTGAAGCTATTTTCCAAAGAATGTTGTTTCAGGAATGTGCCTATTTGAACAGCAGAGACAGGAACGTTGCTATAAATTTAGTTTAGTTTGTTGGATGTAAATCTTACAATAACCATGGGTAACCTAGCGTTTATAAACGATTTATAAGAATGTAAGCAACAAGGGAACCATCTGAGTTTTTCACCATAATAATTGGCATCCTTAGAGATAATCGAATTTTTTTTGGTTAATGGAATATGCAAGCAGAACGGGTAAGGGGAAAGTGATTTACAGAAAACCTTACATATTCTTTCTGGCAAGCATGTCTCTTTCAATAATTTAAAATATTACACCATTTATTAAAACGTGTGATGTTCGATATCATAAAATTTGCAGATGATATGCTACCCACGCATTTCAAAACGTTTGCAGATTTGGAACTATAGCAAGAACCTATGAAATTTTGCTACCCTAATACGTTGCTTGCAAATTGGAAACGTTATTAACTATTTTGTAGAAGATGATAATCCAAGAAGACTAAATTGAACTTCAAACAACCTTTGTCTAATTACACGAGTTCATTTGCAAAGCAAACAAGCTGATTTTGTCTCTTTGTTTTCAGTGAAAATATTGGTAGGGGCGCTAGAAACCCTGTTAAAAGATGGCCAACCCTTCGGTGCTTAACAATAATTAGGAACAATGGATATGATTTTCTTGCTTTTAACCGCAGTTTGTTTCTGGTTGCCTTGAACGTGCTGCAGGGACTATTCCTAGAACCGGACGATGATGATGTATGGAAAAAAACGCATTTGCATTGCATTGCATGCATGCATCATTATGTTATTTATCAGGCTAGTGATTCAAGCAGTATCTAGATGATAAATATGAAAAAATTTGCCGTAAACAGACAACCTGTTGAAAAAATCGTTGGTTTTTCGAAAATTAATCTTTGAACCATCATCTTTAGGCGAAAACCTTGGTAAATTGTCTACATTCTTCGTTTGATTTGATTCAAAGCGTTCGGAAAATGTTCACGTATGTAAAATAGCTTTTTCACATGATGAAAGGAAAACTCTGCTCACGCTTCCTTTAATGCAATTGCTGGCTACTGCAACTGATAAGCCGAATTGAATAACAATCATGTGATTTTCATGGAGGTATCACGTGATTTTCGCTGTTAGTTTGCGGAATTTGCATAAACTACTTTCGACTTAAAATATGTAAATAAGACCTTTCACATTTCCTTTCTTTTGGATAGGACGTTTAAAAACGTAATTTTACTTAATTTAATTTTGCTGATAAGCTGGAGCAATAAAAGCTCGTGAAAAACTGGATTGGCGTTCACTTTCAGCTTACTTGTTGAGAAGACAGGAGTTCGCAAGCAGAGTTTTGAAAGCCAGTTGGAATTTGCAGAAATTCTTGTTTTTTTGGAAACTTTTCAAGTTTCATTTCTGGGAAACTTTAACATTGAAAATACGCCCTTTTTCAGTCACAAGTAAGTGGGGAACAATAACTTTTGTATTAATTTTCTTCTGTACAACTTTGATTGCTGTAGACACTTTTAATTTTCGGGAAAGTTCCCGTTTTATTTTCAAGTTAGGATCATACTATTTCAAGCCACTAATATTGAAATTCGGACAACATATTTCCAATGTCGTTCTAGGTAGAACTGTTACTGGCCAATTTAGATTTCCTATTCAGAAGACATTCTTATCCTAACTTAGAAATAAACAGGGACGTTTTTCCGGAAATTAAATTAATTGCTTCGTAGAAATTCGAAAACTAAAACGAATATATGATGATTTTTGCGAAATCGATTGTTTGTATTTTTAGTTTGTGGCTACACAGTTTGTTCTTTTATTTTGTGTCGCTTATTTTTTCAGGCGCCAACTTTTTGATCATGAGCTTATACTTGGTCAAGGATGCCGAGGCAGAGTTTCAGTTTGAGTTTCACAGACCTGAGGAAGGTGAAGAACCTGAGGAAGTAGAAGAACCTGATGAAGGACCTGAGGAAGGTGAAGAACTTAATGAAGGACCTGAGGAAGGTGAAGAACTTATTGAAGAACCTGAGGAAGATGACGAAACTGATGAAGGATCTGATGAAGATGATGAGCCTTCGGGGGAAGCTACTTTGCATTTGGACGATGCGTATACATCTTTTAGTGACGAGGACCTTCATGAAGCCTTTCGTGGCGAACCGACTAGAAGCAAGTTAGGAAAGTCAGGCCAAAGGTAATATTTACCAGTAATGGTCACTTAATGTTTAATCATATGAATTGTTTTGTGTTTCTTCAACTTAAAACATCGAACCTTTTCAATCTCAGATTACCCCTTTGGATTTCTTTTGGAATGCATCGGTCAAGTAGCAGGATCTTCATGATGGCTGCTGAACAAGCTATTGATTACCTTGCGGCGAGTCATCCAAATGTGGAGCTACAACTTATTGTCAACTTGAAGTTTGAGAACGGTTACAACACCTTCTGCAGTACGTCCACATATTTGGTTTGCGTGTACCTTTACTAAGCGATTCGTTAACTTATTTATATTACTTCCTTAAATTCTGTAGAAATGAACAAATGTCGGATAGGACGGCCATACTTTTATGGATTCGCGGAGGCTTATCCGAAAAAGATGTTTGTAGCTGGTCAAACTTACCGATGCCACGTTACCCTTGAGCTGATGGACGAAGCGGCTTTTGACTTTCTGGAGAATTCCGACACCGCCCCGTTCAACAAGAAGCTATTGGAGGAGAAACGGTTCTGCGACTTTAACATTGTCGCGGAGAATGGAGCTGCAGTTCAGTGTCACAAACACTTTTTGGCTGCCAGAAGTCCCGTGTTTGATAGGATGCTCAACACCAGTTGCGTTGAAACAAACGAAAACCGCTGCAAGATGGATGTCTCTGAAGCCGTCATCAATGCCTTTCTCCAGTTTGTTTATTGCTCGGATCTAACAAAGGTCTTTGAGTCTCCAACTGGAACTCTTGCTGTGGAAATGCTGGAGCTGGGTCATAAGTACGACATTCCACTGCTGGAGGAATCCACAAAGAAGTTGCTTTTGAAAAGAGATGCTGAATGGCTTGACGGTGATGCATCCTGGAAACTCTTCAACTACTCGGCTCACAAGGAAGGGGAGGACTATCAACGTTTGAATGATAAAGGTCGTCGTGTTGTTGAATTGTAAGTTTGCATAATAATATTTGCATAGTTTTGATTGGAATTCAAACTTGACGCAAGTAACCTAAAAAGAATATAATTTGGGTTTCTGTGTTTCGCAGACATGAAGAATGATTCAGCCAGTGGATCGCACATTAGCCCCTCACCAAATTCTCAGGGATGAACGACTGATCATCAACAACAACTGTCTGCTCGACTAATTTTGGAAGCTAGCCTCAAAAGTTTTAGCATCAGATAGTCACCTACAAATATTACTGACGATGTGTTTGTATCTATAATTGTATTACAAAATTATCTAGCGTTTATCAAAACATAGATAGGAAATTTTTGGATTAGGATATATTCTTTTCCTGAGACAGTTGGTACAATTTCATGTCAATCAGGAATATTATGATTGTTTGAAAAAGATGCTGTGATTTTCATCTTTGTAACATAGTTTGGGTATATAGTTGTACATTGAAAAATGTAAACGAGACCTTTAGATTTGTCTTTACGATGACTACAAATCCAATGTTTTGTATGTTCCGTTTCCTCTTCAATAATCCTGACCTCAGTTATGATTGTTTTCAGTTGTATTCCAGTCATGATATTAAATTGAGTTTTTGTTATTACAGACATAAATACAAAAATGTTATTCATGTTGCATTTTTAAGAAACCGTCATCTCTCATTTTCATTCACTTTCCGTTTCCCAAAATGGAAAAGCGCATGTACCTTGACATCAGGATAGCCACCAAAAGCTGAAAAGCAGCTTCCACCTTTTAATTAGCTAACTAAGCTGTAACTAGATCATGTTTCAAATGTCAGAAGCAATTTGCAGATGACATCTGGTATAAATTAAATCATTAGTTCTCAATTGGAACTTTCACTAACAAAATTGTAAAATAAATTACTTTTCGAAGCATGTCAACTTGATCCACCACTTTCTCGCGGTATGCATCATGAAGACGATTTAAAATAAATCTACTTAACTACACTTCAATTTGGCGAGAGTCCATAGTTTCAAAATCATTTTTGACAGATGATCATGTTTTCTCGAATAATCATGCATCCCAACATTTACCAGGTTTTGAATTGTAACGAGCTTGTAATTTCTTCAGAATATCAACACTGTGTGGAAGAAAAAAGACGGACTGTCTGAAAAAGGAGAACTGTGTGACTTATCAAACTGGGTATTATCTCTACCAAACACTCCAAGAAGTTTCCACGGTTAACGAATAATTTGTCAAACCACTGAAGAAATCAATGTCTAATATCTACCAAGAAATATATACCTTTCATATGAAATGTTCATTGGTGTTGAGGACACACAAAGCATATTGGTAGGGTGGAACTACAATATTGCTTTAGTCTCGTTCGGGTTCAACATGAAAGAAACTCATGTGTCTTCGTTTGACATAGAATGCATCATAACTTTTTTGACTCCCAGGAACAAAGTAGCCAGATGCAACAAGTTAATTTTACATTAAATTTCTTGTCTTTGTTCGTACTCCTTTCAGTTGATCACACGCAGTATATGTCAAGTTATTAAATTACTAAATTGTGAGGTTCCTCGGAGAGGAAAGAATTAGCTGCTTTTTCATTGATTGCTGACGATAAGTTAGCGCTGACATTCTAGTATGTCGTAAAGATGCAAAAATGTGTACAGCTAAAATATCTCCAGTTGAACAATCCATGCTAAAGGAACGACCTAACTTGTACATCAATAATTTAGATACCATATAATATCGCGACGGTGTTGAATTGGTACATCACATCTCAATGAGCTTAATAAATGCTATGCGTGTGAACATTTGCGTTTTATGCCTGTTTTCAACATGAAGTTGTATGGGAAAGCCGTTTTCATAGGGTTAGTCATACAGTTACATGTGAAAGAAAAGCAAAGCATCACCACAATCCTACGCCTTTTCTCCGTCCTTGAACACATATTTCTTTATCAATTTCTATTCATTCTTTTTGCTGATTTTTCTTGAATCCATTTAATTCAATAAAAATTTCAGGCAATCTAAAACAATGGTCACATCATACAAATTTTCACAAATCTACCACACACACGATGATGATATTATACAGCTTCCTAGTTTCATTTCTACGTTACCAAATCTCTAACATTCTCTCTCCAAGCAAGTTCTTACCCACGCAGCGTGGGCCACGCTCATTTTGCTACGTTTTGTATTTCTGTCTCGCCAGTTTTGGTTTTTCTTGCAGTATTCATCAGAATAAACCCGACAAATCGAGACGTAAAGATGTACCTTTAGACAATAAAATTACGTAATTTGTGACGTGGGTATCATA
>JAQGAP010001878.1:0-17523 GCA_034697805.1 Orchesella bifasciata | reverse complement strand
CCTCAAACCTGTGCTTTTCATGTCACAAAGCTTCATCATCACATCAAACGCAAACTAATGTGATAGGAGGACGTGATATTATAGTGCTCGCTCCTCTTCTGATCTGATGCTGAAACGGTGATGTGATGTGAAGCCAGAAGCGCAAGGAAGGGGAATGAAATTGAAATGGAAATGTACACAAACGAACATCAGAGACTCTGATCTGATCTTATAGTAGCAAGCAACGTGTGTGAATCATGTGTGTACCTACCTGTTCAAAAAAGTAGAGCAAAAATGCACAGAATCATCATGAAACAGAGGTTGGCTTTGGCTTTGGCTTGAAGCACCCATCCATTCCAAGAAGACTATTGTTATGCAATGGCAAATAATGGCAAATTGAAAATACCACACACATTCAAATCATCATCATAAAAGCAAAATCATATGGAGTCATAAAAATACACTTTGATTCCCCTTTTGATTGATGGGTTGGTGGTTAATACCCGACATAAAATGGTTTTTATAGCAGAGTCTATCGAGTTTTAATAGGAGCAGAGCTTCTAATGCTCCTAATATACATCTCCTACTATTCTTCTCCTCCTGCTGGTTATTTACGATGGAAGATTAGGTAGAAAATAAATGTTATTGGTTTTTTATGGGATGATAGCGGAGCAGAGCAACAAGTAAGTAATGTATTTTTGGAAGAGGTTGTGAAATTGGATATATTATAGATACAATTTTCACTCATCATTAATACTCGCTGTTCTTGTGACAAGAATGTAAAAACCAAGAGCAATATGACGACGATGGTGATTTGATGTGCTAATGCACTCCTCTACTTCTTCTACTACTGGAGAACACAATAATACAATACGTTCTGCATACATAATAATAATATTCTCGAAGTCGTTGGCTTCCCCTTTGCACTCCTCTCTGAAAAAAAAAATCTCGCTCAATTCTATCAGCTATCCTATTGTACTCACACTCGTCATGGTCAGAATGATATGAGGCTGAGTCGCTGCTCATCTGCACAGTTACATTGTATGCGTAACAAAGCGTAATACATGGGCTCAGCATATATTATTTTTATTTATCAGTCACCCCACCCATATTACAACTTACAACGACGGGTTTGTTACTGTCCTCATCTCTCATCGTTACTAATGTTATGAGGATTTAGACTTATGTAATGGTAGCTCGTCTCCGTCACCATCATATTCATGGGTACCTACTATACTTATTATGTTCATGTTCCTCATCATCATTATCATAACATAACTAACTATGTTTTTTCTGTGGATTGGATGTCGCTCTCGCTCTCGTTTCTCATATTTTCTGTCATTATCCCATCTCTCCAATTGCACTTGGTTTGCAGAAACGGAGTGAAGCAGCAGGGTGAGAGATAAACTGTGTCTTTGGTTTTGCACTCTTTTTGTTTCTTCATATTGTTCATCATGGAAGATTACAGAGGAGATTTGCATTAGAATAGAAATAATAGAGAGGAGAATCATAATTCATCGTATCATTTAGCCAATTTTTTTTGGCTCGTGAAAAAAAAATTCATCTTGTGTTAAGTTTTAAGGATTGGAATTGCTGTCAACCCTTTCTCTCCTCCTCCATCTCCTTATCGAGTTGAACTTTGTAAGTGTCGATAACTGATTTAAAAAACTACTTCTCTCTCTCTATTTTTAGACTTGATATGAGGAATGGGCCAACTTGCCCCAATAAAATGGGCTAAACATAGCTAATTAAAGAATTATGGGTACATTACGCCATAAGAAAGAGGTTCAAGTACATATGTCTCCTTTCCTTTCCCAAATATCCATGGACTATGGATCCATGTACATCCATTTATCATCCCAATAATCGCTATCACTCCTATCGCTATCAACCATGAGGTTTGAGTTCTTGTTCTTCCCTAGCCAAAAAGACAGGCAAGGCAAGGCAACTCTTGTCTTGTCTTGACCTTTTCTTCCTCCATTCACATGTTATGTAGGTACATACACACAGATATTCTTGAGGAGAAGCATGTAAAGCCAATTTTACAAAGACATTTATTTTAATGAAAAAATCCTTTTACATAATTCCTGCAACTTGTTGCTACTTCCATATAAATATCCATATCCTCCTCTCTCATCTCTACTGACTGGTTATTCTGGTCAACCTTCAACTTTTTTTTCGTGTTCTACTCGCACAGCATCATGCGAATGTACTTAGCGTTGACTTTATACGTATGTCTATATTTAGCTCACTTTTTTTCTCTCCACGGTTGACTATGAAGAGATAAGATTATATTGGAATGGCTTGGTTTGCTTGACTAAACAGAAAAGAGCAATCATCATCAAAAAACTATGATCATTAAAAGCACCAAGTTTACAACAACTAACAACCCTTTTTACTCAAATAAATGTAGACGAGAGCTGATGTTGATGGTTGCTACATATGAGCATTTAATGATAAGAGCATTTATTTTGTGATAAGGCCATAAACAACACCAATCATGCATATATCATATATTATCGTCATTATGAAAAATTATTCCATTTCCATTTTGATCCTGATCCTGTTTTGGTTGTGCAGCAGTTGCTCGAGCTCACTCCTCAACAGTTTTGATACAGAAGCCGTTGTGATTGTAAATGTAAAGTTGTTGGTATATAAAATATAAAAATCTCTCAATTCTTCTCTCAAGACTGACAGGACAAGCTTGAGCGTATGCAGGGCTCGTGCATGAAACGAGACAGTGATTAATTTGCAAATTACACTGACTACTAACGATATTCCTAACAAATGACTTAATTAAAGGGTCCACTTTCAACAGCCGTCAACTCTCATCAAACCCAGAGGTTTATTATTCGTTTCAACAAAGTCGAGTCAAAGACAAAGAGGAAGGTCAGGAGTTGAGAAAGGACTGCTGAGATGTGATAGGAGTGTACACTTTAGCATTATATTAGCACGTCAATTAAGATAAGAGCTGCATTTATTCTGAGAAACGGAACTCCTTCTTTTCAGCTAATGTTCCTTAACCAACTACCTGTTAGCCCTTTGTAGCAGCAGCATCCATAGCATCTACCTTGAAAGCGATAGCAATTAGCGGAAGGGCTGTATTCACTAAAGCGGACACGTTATAGACAATCAGCTCCTACCTACCTACGTAGTACACACCTGTTCACACCTGCAAAATGGATTTAATGACCTGACTCCATTTGACTGTTGTTTAGTATTTTTAGGAGCAATTATGCGAATGATTTTTATACGTGTATAATTGTTAATTGGAAGGCGCTTTCCATTCTGTTTTTTCAGGTGAATGATTGGAGATCCGCACCTTTATAACCTCTTCTCTTCAGCTTCATCAATAAAAAATATCCGTGTTTGTATTTTGTTTGTTGCAAAAAGTGCTACAAGTTGAGAGTGGTGGGGACACGTGCCTTTGATTAGTAATTCAATTAAGGACGTAGCGTAGCAAACAAGTGATTTGACATGTCGTCTTTCAACCTCAAAAGTTGGAGGTAGATGTACATGGTAGAGAGAGATAAGATGACGAAAGGAGGAATTTGTTTCTATTTCCGCTGCAACTCCAACATCTTCATCTCCAACCAAAATAAGCATCCGATCTGCAGCCTTTGTGCAAAACGTTTGTTGTGGCTTTCATGCTAAATTGAAATTGAAAATAAGAATAAACATGTCTTTTCCTTCTTTTTGAGGGGGTGGTAGTGTGGAGAGTGGTGGTGGTGTGTGTGTGGTATTGTGCGAGTTTTCTCATGACTCACTAGTGCCTTCCATTGTACAAGAGACAACAAAATTTTTTGTCCACCCAAAAGAAAATTTCTTCCGTTCTGGAAGAAAGGGAAGGGAAAACAGGAAATAAGAGAAGGAGCTGTTGAAGAAGAAGGGGATTCATCAACAGACAAGATGGCCACAACGGTGGCTGCCTCGGGGAAGAGTGCGAAACAAGTGATAGAGCAGCTCGAAGAAGAGATCTCATTCCGTGACAAGATCATTCGCAAGTTGGAACTCCGCATTTTGGACAAAGAGGAAGAGATTCAACAGCTCCGATCCGATCTTGACAAGGTATACAAACCGAAATCAGAGTTGCAAACTTAAGACTTTCCACAATCACAATGGTTGGCTGGGTTGGCTCTCTTACTCACTTGTTGTGTTGTGTGTGTTGTAGTCTTGAGGAAATTGGAATTTAAAAGAGCTTCTTCTTCTCCATCTTACAACCATGTATATATGTATGTATTTTAGTACCAGTCAATAATCAACTCCGGGAACAAGAAGCCTTCCATCTCGGTGGCGCCAACGAAGCAGCGAGGACGTGGCCAGGGTATTTCAGCAGAACCCACAGGAAATGCTTCCGTAACTAATGCAGTAATTGAATCCGAGCCGCTTCCCAGCTACCCTAAATCTGACAGGTACTTTATAAATTTAGAGCAGTAGTTCATATCATCATCATTCCTCTAGATAGATAGACAAACTCCATACAAACTCTCTCATCTCTTTGCTCAACATCCGCATCAACATCACAAAGTCAAAGCCCAACCAAACCAGAGCAAACCACGAGCGTAAAATCTACTTAAATAATCTTCTCCCTCAGAAAAACAGAGGAAGATTCTCGAGATTCACTCACTTTATTAAAAGTACATTATTATCAACGTGATGAAGCTATGTATGGTGGTGGTATGTATGGTCTGAGCTGGTGATGACGCACAAACAACAGCATTTTACTTTCTCCACATCATCATCACCACCATAAGCTCAGCTTCCTTCCTTTTTCCACCCCAAAAAAAATTCGATTCTTCATTCATGTCATTATCAGCATCACATTGTCATGCTTTTACGCTTCCTTTTCCAAGAAAAAGACACGAACAACTAACTAGGACGAGAGAGAAGCCAAAGAATTTCCAAGGAAAACTGAAAGCCAAAGCCAAGCCCATCTCCCACTCGCTCTCTCCCATCTTGTTCTAGTTAATTAGACTTGTTGTTTTGTTTGTTCCTTTTTGAAAGGGAAAAATCACAGAGCATAACATAACAATACACAACATATATATATGAGTAATCCCACCTGTTAGAGTTTTGGAACTGGGGCTCATAAGCAAAACTAAAAGTTTTTTTTCGAGCGTGGGAACAAGTTTGCTCCTTATGGAGAAAAAGTTATCCCTATTAGGGAATGAGAGAGAGAGAGAGAAAGTAGAAAGGGAAACGTGCTGGTTTGGTTGGAATATATGCTCTAGTTTATTTTTCTCTCTCTCAAATTGAAAGCAAAGTCAGAAGAAAAAAATCTGTGCAATGGATACATAAGTATGTAGCTCTTTTTATTATGCATGGTATGAGCTATGGTGCTCCTCTTGCCTCTGGTAATCTGAGAGGATATGGTATAATATAATATGAGTACAAAGAAGGTTGCTTCCTTTCTCCAGCTTCATGTTTCACAAGGGAAAAATGTTTTTTATTTGGGAGTAGGAATCTCCCTCATCTTTGCCATCTTTATCACTTTGGAGAGCAAAAAGGAGAACGGGTTGGCAGAGTTGGTAGCTAGTAGATAGATAGTACATGATGTACATGTTTTAAAGTCTTTCTTCATCTTTTTCCTCACACAATCACATCACAATCAGTCTTGATCTTCTTTTGAGGGCCAAAGTGAAATACGTTTTGTCATGTCTATTCCCATTTCATTATTATCAAAGCTCAAAGCGGAGAAAGGAGAGAGGAATATGAGGATATAGATGCTAATATGCATGAACCGAAACCGAGAGAGAGAGCAAGAGAGACCAAGGCACTAGTGCCACACCAACTTCAACATAGCAGTCTTTTTTATTGGATTCTCCAGTAGGAGTAGTTTCGTCTTGTTCTTTTAATGTGGTGGAGGAACATGTATAATAAATATGTATGCAGTGGAGTAGGACGGAACAAGAAGAAGTAGAAGTAGCAGAGAAAAAAGGAGAGTGATGGGAAGTGATGTTGCAATGCGCAGAAGAACAAGTACAAGTGGGAGAAAGTGGGTACTCGGGCTGTGTTTCTGAAGCAAGGGGAAAATATATTTTAGTAAAAAATCGAACAAGGAGCAGCATTCAAACAGCTGCAGTATACATAGTTGTGTGAAGTTGGAATGGAGGGGAATAGAGCATCTAGTATGTAGGGAAAGCCAAGAAGAAATGATGATGATGATATTGATGTTGATGCTGAACTACTTTCTCCTTTCCCACATTGTAGGTCTCGGGAGCTGATAAAATCGGGGATCCTAGACAATGACTTTCTCCGGCACCTGGAGCCGCAGCGGGTGAACGAGATCGTGGAGTGTATGTATCTGGAGGAATATGTGGAGGGTTCATGCATCATACGGGAGGGCACTCCAGGATCTACTCTTTACGTCATGGAAGGTAATGCCAGTGAACAAAGGAAAAATGATGACGTGTGAGAAAAGAGAAAGTTTGAGATGATGCTATATGTATGTTTTTTATTATTCAGAGGGACGAGTGGAGGTCTCCCGTGAAGGGAAATACTTATCGACAATGTCTCCTGGCAAGATTTTTGGTGAAATAGCCATCCTCTACAGTTGCCAAAGAACAGCAACCATCAAGGCTGCCACACCATGCAGACTTTGGGCAATAAAGAGACAATCCTTCCAAACCATTATGATGAGGAGTGGAATGATACGAACGGCTGAATACATTGATTTCCTCAAGTCCGTTCCGATCTTTAAGCAACTGTCGGATGAAGCGTTGATCAAGCTCAGTGACAGGATTGAAGAGACGGACTATGCGAATGGGGAGTATATTGTTAGGCAAGGGGCGAGAGGAGACACCTTCTTTATTATTCAGAAGGGAAGGGTAAAGGTGACCATCAAAGCGCAGGGTAGCGAAGAAGAGAAATTTGTGAGGACGCTGCACAGAGGCGACTTTTTTGGAGAGAAGGCCCTCCAAGGAGATGACTTGAGGACGGCGAATATCATTGCAGATGATGAGGACGGAGTGAGCTGTCTAGTCATTGATAGGGAAGCCTTTGACCAAATGATAGCAACGCTAGAGGAAGTGAGGACGAGATATGATGATGATGAGAAGCATAGGAAGATGATTGACCAGGAATTCGCACACATTGCTCTCAAGGACTTGAGAACAATTAGTACCTTGGGGGTTGGAGGTTTTGGGAGGGTGGAGTTGGTGGCGATGGCGGCAGGGTCGCCGGATAGAAGCTTTGCGCTGAAGCAGATGAAGAAGAGTCAGATTGTGGCGACAAGGCAGCAAGAGCATATCAAGAGTGAGAAGGAAATCATGTTGGAGAGTAACTCGGATTTCATTTGCAAGCTGTATAAGACATATAAGGATGCCAAATTCTTATACATGCTTATGGAAGTTTGTTTAGGCAAGGAACTTTATTAACTAACCTAAAACTATTGATAGATTGAGCTAAATAAAATTTTGATGATTTTAATTGATTGATCTATTAAATTTAAAGGTGGTGAGTTGTGGACTATCCTGAGAGACAAAGGGAACTTTGATGACCATACCACAAGGTGAGTTGATTAATTAAAAGCTAATAATATTATGTCAAGATAATTGAGAAGTTTCGTAATCTGAAAATGTTTGGTTTGGTTTCAATCAACAGGTTTTACACAGCATGCGTCCTAGAGGCATTTCACTACTTACACAGCCGAAACATAATTTATCGGGACCTGAAGCCTGAGAACTTGCTCTTGGACTCGAGAGGATATGTCAAACTGACGGATTTTGGGTTTGCCAAGAAGCTCCAGGGAAGGAAAACTTGGACTTTTTGCGGAACTCCAGAATATGTTGGTATGAGCTTACTCACTCAGAACTAAGAGCCAGGTTGAACATATAATATGTTAAAGATTATTGTGCTTCAAGACTCCTGTTCTTTTTCTTTCAGCTCCTGAAATCATCTTAAACAAAGGGCATGATATCAGTGCCGACTATTGGTCCTTGGGCGTCCTCATGTTTGAGCTTTTAACCGGCACACCTCCCTTCACAGGCTCGGATCCTATGAAGACTTACAACATTATCCTGAAAGGAATTGAGGCTGTAGAGTTTCCTCGCTCGATTAGTCGAAATGCTGCCAACTTGATTAAGAAGCTGTGCAAGGATAACCCTGCAGAGAGGTTGGGTTATCAACGAGGTGGTATCCCTGAAATCCAAAAGCACAAGTGAGTACTACAAAAGCATAAGTACCTTTTCTCAATACAAATGACTTCATATAAGTTCATGCAACAACTTTCTCTCTTCTTCTTCTGCAGATGGTTTGACGGCTTCAACTGGGAAGGACTTAGAACGCGTTCTCTCACTCCACCCATCATTCCCGAAATTAGAGGACCTCAAGACTGTGGTAACTTCGATGAGTATCCTCCAGACCCCGATGGTCCACCTCCAGACGATCTGTCTGGCTGGGATACCAGCTTTTAATAAGTGCTTCCATCTAATATACATAATTTCAACAGACAATATAATTATGTTAGCCATAAGGAAATTAAAAGTAATACTGTTATTTTAAATAATATATTTAAATACAAGCTTATCAAGAAAAGGTTGTTTTATCAAAAAAAAGTGCTATAATAATGTATACACAAAACACACACCTTGTACATATTCAAAAGCCTGTTATCATTATCACATCACATTACATCAGATCAAAGGACTGGAACCACATACAATACAATACATACCTAATAAGTATGATAAGCCTTAAACCGGAAGTGCCCTGCCAATAATAACTGAAAAATTAAAAAGAGTGTTTTCATAATGTCAATCAACACGAAAGAAACGATAATAAAAGTGTCTTTCTCCAAAAAAAAACAGGAAAAATGCATTGATTTGATTGATAACCATCATAATCATAACCTAAGATAAGGCATAACACATTGAATCACGCCCACGCAATTCAAATCTAAACGATCGGATATCATCTCATTCGTCTTTGTTGCATTGAAAGCATCAAGAATATAACGGTTGTGAATGGGGAGAAACTGGGGGAATATGATAGGCATATCCGAAAATGACCTGATGGGAAGGCTTAAGGATATTATACATAGTGCATCTATTACGATCTATTTACAAAAATATACAGATAAAATGAACTTAAGCTAACGACTATTTTAAAAGCATTTTTTAACTAACAAATTTACAAGTCAACTCATTTTTGAAGAGGAACTTGAGTTGAAGAGGCGTTACATGCAATTAGTATGGACAGCTGACGATTGTAGTTAACTTTAACTGGCAATTAGCCACTTTAACTAGTTTTGAGGTGTAATCACCTGATTTTAGTAAATTAATGCTCGGGTAGGTAGATTTTAAGGTTGGAGCTAGTTTAAACCATTGGAGATTAAAGCGGGGTAGTTGAATTCAAGTAATTATAGTTGAAAATTAATTGGGAAATAATTGATGGTTAAAAAATTAAGGTTAAAAGCATTTTAGTGCGATTTTCGGAGGAAAATTTGATTCCTTCGAGTTAGTTCAGTTAGAACTGGGAAACCGTTTTGAATTTAATCATATTTAACTAATCGGATCAATTGTTAACCTTTTGACCGTTAGTTTAGTCAGCATTGAAGAAATACGTGGAGAATTGGCATTGTTATTAATATTTGTGTTGTTTTGGTGGTTTATAGGTGCAGATACTTCTTAATCCATTAATTTGAAGCCGTTAGTTAACTGCTAACCGTAATCGGATGTGGATGAAACAATCAGAGGATTTGTTGATTGGTACTCGGTAAATAAGGTAAAAGCACGAGTGTTTTGAGTGTTTATATTTGTAGATACTTGATTGTTTATAGTATGTGTTATTGTATGTGTTTTTATTTATTGTTATTTGGATAGATTGTTATGGATTGTTTTGTTTTAAATTGCAGATACATTGCACAGTCCCATTTATAGATCAACAATGACCAATATTCCGCATGATGATAGTCATCTCTACCAGGAAGAGCGTGAAAACTTTAACCATCCAGCGTTTGCCTCCCTACTCCCTGACCCAAGAACAGCAAGGATCCGTCCGAAGAAGGACCCTCCGGAAATACATAAAGGGATCAAGTTTTGGATGGATACTAATGTCAATGCGAATAGTATGCAAAACAGGATACTGTTACGATTTTTATTTTATGAAAAGGTTGAATGCTTAATGTAATTGATTGTATTTTCGATAGCGTTCCAAAACCGCGTCGAGGCAGCACGTGCCAAAGACTACTTGATTCCGTACTTGGAGTACTTGGAAGGGGTCCTCATCAAGTCGAACGAGTTTGATAGAGCAACTATTGAAAGTTTCGTGGAGTGTCAGCCATTAAAGCAGGTAGAAACAGAGGTTCATGTGATATACATTTAAACATTTCGTCCATTGGTTTTCGACATTTCTGAATTGGTTGAATTTTTAATAATATGTTGATAGCTGCCGCCATGTAGGAATGGCCAAACAACCGTCGTTCGTCGTCGCTCAATGAAGGAGATAAAGCTAAATTTGGAACGAAATGGGTATAAGCAATCAATGGATGTTATTAAGGACGTCTGCCACTGGGTTGGGGCCATGAAACTTCATTATAGAGTTACCGATTTATTTGGCTACATGGCTCGCATGGTAAATATCTAGTATTCTGTTTCAATACATGCATGTTGCATAGTTCCATGTTCCGAGGCATATTGTTATAATTCGTTTCCTTTGTTTCAGTTGGATTTGGCCATTGATGAAGTAGAGTCCAGTATTGATATGAAGAAAAAGTACAAAGTCTGCTGCTTTCGGGATCGCTATAGTATACCACCTATGACACGTTGTGATGGGGCTTGTGACTATCTTCTCGAGGGTGGAAACGTTATTTATCGGATTATAGCATTGGACATCGACTACAACTTGTGTTACAAATGCTACAGAAGAGCACCTGAAGTGATCAACTTTGACTTGCCAATCCGACGCAATAGTAGAAAGTATGTATATAAATCGTTCTTTGTTGTTGTCATTTCCCACATTTCGCGTAACCGTTACTGTTTTAAATTGCTTTTAGAACCAAGCCAGCTGAAATTAGCAAGTCATGCCTAGTGAGGAAGAAAATCCCAATGTTTGTGGAACCAGTGGAGGAAGACACGGTCGAGTGTTTTCTTTGTTTTACTGTTCATCACAAAATGTGCGTGTTGTACGATGAATTCAACTGGGAAGCATGCTTTTCTGCATGTTCAACAAAGTTCGAAGGAAATTTTAACACTCCGTAAGCGAAACAATAAAACACCCTATATGATATGATCGCTTGACCCAACACTGCTTTTAGAAACTTCTTGGTGTTTTTTTAATACATGATTTCCTTTCATGATTCGGTAGGTATTGTTGCCACTCTTGCATTCAGCATCTTGGTTTGCCATCGCTGGATCATCAACTTTATACTGCGAAAACCATGCAGACCACTGACGTTGCCAAATATATTGAGTCTGAACTGCAACAATTTTTGTATGGATTGTGTATGACTTCCAATTCACCCGCACTTCCTCCAGTTATTCAGGTTCGGGAGCTGTCTTCTCGCAAGGTGTTTTTCAAAGCCTTTGGTCATATGGAGGTGGACTTTAAGAACAGTGGTAAACCAACCGAGTTTTCATACAGGTCAGGCTCAAGACTACACCCTCTGGTTCTTAAATGTAGTTTCGAGTTGTACTCTGTTAGTTTAATAAGTTTTTCGGGGTTTGTTGCAGATCTAGAAGCCTAATGCTTACACAGAGATGTACGATTGATGGCAGGCTCGAGTCTGAAAAGGCCCTTTTCAATGTCATTATCCACGAGTATGACAACGGTTGGATTCTCATATCATACCTGGATTCAGTTCGTTTGTTCCATCCTGCACAATTCAGGCGCAAGCTGTACCAACGAGTTTTGCTCTCATACATGAGGTACCTCCAGCAATACAGGACCAACAAGTTCCAACGTATTTACGTGTGGGCATGTCCCCCTAAACCGGGAGAGGAATACGTCTTTCTCGGCAGACCAGCTAGTCAGATAGCACTTGATGGAACTGGCTTACGCATTTGGTATGAGACCATATTTGGGCAGGCGCAAAGGGAAGGACTAATTTATGACTTTTTGGTATGTTCGAGCTGTTTAAGTTTGTATTTAAAACCACATCATCATTCCTAACTTTTACTTTTGTTCTCCTCGGCGTTAGGCAAACAATTGCAATGATATGCTTTGTTATTGTTTCATTGCAGGTTATCAATGAAGACAACAACCCATTCCCCACATACATAGATATCCCTTATTTTCATGAAGATTTCTGGCCAGATAAACTCGAACAAATCCAAACAGAATATCATAAGGCTATGCAAGAATACAATGATGTTATAGACGAAGATAGGGTGAGTGATTTGATATTACAATAGACTCGTAACATAACCCACCTATTTATGTTATAATTCCGTAAAATTTTTGTTGTTTATTTATTACACAGAACCCTAATGGTGACCTTCGTTCAAAGAGAAGAAAGAAGAGAGCTCCTCCTGCAATTCCACCATCTATACAGGCACGGGTGGACGGAATCTTTCAAAAGGATTTGAACAATTCTGTGTTCGTGGTTCATTTGGTGCAACTGAAAATGACTATAAATGAGGTACGGAAAACATAAGCATAAACAACACAAGCAAGCATGCTTGCGTAACAATCTCGTTTTGTAAACATGATGATGAACCTATTTAAATCCAATGTTTCAGGTGCCCAACTTCGATATATGGAACAAGTTTATGTGCAGACGGGAGAACTACCAGTTGTCTTGTCGTCAGCGGCGAATTGACTTTTCGGATGAGCGAAGAGCAACATACGCCACGCTCCACATGCATTCCAGAATGGCTGAAGAGTCTTTGGAGGTATCATGTTGGTATTGCGAGGTCAAGATAAGTGAAGGGTTAGTGTTAATGTTAACTTTATTGTAAATTGTGTGAGAGCTATTAAGTTTGTTGTATGGAATTTGACGACAGGGTGGGTGTTTCCTCTTTGTGTTTTCCAGTTATTACTGTTATAAATGTGACACTGCAGTTTTTTGCAAGAACTGTCTATACGTCCACGCAAGATTTGAAGAGGAACATGGTAGAGATTGTTTGCTGCCTTTCAAGGTTCCTTTCGTAAAGCCGGTGGAATGGGGCGAAACATTTGGAAAGATTCTGGATATTGTAGACCTTGATGCAAAGTTCCTCACCAAGTTCTCGTATGAAGCAACTGTCCCATATTATCGAAGGGATCCTAGTTGGCGTAGATTCGTGTTAATTCTTCAAGATCACATGCAGGTAGAGTCAGCTATTAACTCATCGAATTGAAGTGGAAGTTGTTACTCATTGTTAATACTGTTGTTGATGTATTCCTTTTCAGGAATTTGATAAAGACACACACGATGGAACAAGATGTAAGGTTTGTGAGTGTGTTTGGATGACCAGAAGTCGTCATAGGCGAATATGTCTTGGAAGTAAGTGCTATGTACCGTCATGCAGCCATAAGCTTCTGTTCGAAGAAGACGGTACTCGACTTGACAAAAAGGATAGATGGAATCGTCACTTCTTGGAGTTCGGTACTCAAGTGTCTGAGCAAGAGATTGAGGAAGCACAACAACAACAATTACTACCGCGTCCACTCCCACTATGTAATGGGCCAGAACAAGAAGCTGAAAGGTTACAGGAAGAGGAACACTATCAGTTGGACGATGAAGCAATAATTCCTATTCAACAGATTCCAGAGTGCGACCCAGCAGCACTCGAGAATGAAGAACTCCCAGCATCACCTCCAAGAGTTGTGCCTACTCAAGATTATGTTGTTGGAGATGACATAGAACCTCGTGATCCTCTTGCTCCCGATGAATAATGAACCAGGCCAAAATACAAAAGTGCCAAGATTATGAGAAGTAATAAGTATGATAATAGATATTATTTTTAGGTAGTTTATACTTTTGTTGCAGTGTGCATGCAGTGTTAAGATGAAATCTTTTGATATAGTTTGTACTTTTGTATGAAATAAATAAAAAATGAAATGTCATCAGTTGTGCTCGCCTATCTTTAGTCATTTAACATTAATGCAAACAAAATCCTTCGCTAAAAAGTACACATTAAAGCACTTAGCAAATGACGCAAGTCTAGCCTACACAATAATTAAATGCAATACACATTATTATCAATTTATCATCAATCGTATCGTATGTATTCATCATAAGTAATTTTACTCAAACTTACAAACAAACTCAAAAAAGTGTTACATTATTACAATTCAGATTCCGCGCAGATAGTTGTTTGATTGGTTTGGTGTCCTAGTATTGTTGTTGGTGGTACAATTTACAACCATTATTGTTGTTTATTACTGCTATACAAATCAATTCAAATTATCATCATCATCATCAATAGTTCATATTATGCCTTCTGCCATTTGCCCTCCCAAAAAACAGAAAGTAATAATTTGCAAGTCTGTGTTACGTATCCTGATCAAATTTTTAATCTTAGTTTTAGCGTTGGTATACAACAGTTCAGAATCCAATTTAGGAAAATTAAAATGCAAAAAAAAAGAAAAGATAAAATTGCTCATATATAGTTGTAGTTTAGCTCTTCACAAATTATTGATTCTCCCCTAACGGATACTGTGTTTTTTTTTGTTGACAGCAAAAAGAAAAAACCAACAAATAATTACATTTAGAAAAAACTTGTCGTTTTGAATTATTTCTTTTAAATATGTATAATATGTGAATTTTATAGGAAGTAGTCCGGTGTTCTCCGTGTAACGTGTGGTTCACCGCGGCGAGGGGCAGGGTCGAATTGCAAGCTGGAATAAACAGAAATTGAATATTAGAGAGAAAATCAGAAACAAGACAGTAACTACTCAGTTAATTAATGATGATGAAAGTTGTGAGAGCTTCGTTTTTGAGCTAGAGTCTGGTACTTACAACGAATACTTAAGTTGATCGTCAAGTTCCATGATGGCTGCTTGATTCCCACAACGGTAGCAATAGTTCGGGGCAGAAAATATTGTAACTACATTACGATCATGGCACCAATTATAGCCTTCCATGACCAACTGATGTGCCCTGTTTATTAAGAAAAGATAGAAAAATACGACAGATTGTTAGGCATTAGCAATTGCTCAATACTTTACCAATGACTGTAACATATTAGGTTTGGAATATTGTTTGTTTACCTTGACACAAGTGTGATTCCATTCGAGTGATTAAAAGTTTCGGAGATGTCTTGTCCGAATGTGTAGCCAGCTCCACGAGGACTTATACCCCAACCACCACGATCATCAGGATCCGACCAGAGGAGATCACACATAGGTCCTTCGTGTGGCACCTCCTGAAGTCTGTCTAGTGCACGGATATGATCTAGTGTGTCAATGGAGGGACTGAGACCTCCGTGTAAACAGAAGATCTGGGAATCCACCAACGCCGTCAGGGGGAGGTAATCAAACAAATCTGTGAAATATTTCCATACATTCGCGTTCCCGTACTTGCGAAGGCATTCGTCGTAAAAGCCGTACACCTGAGTGATTTGCCTAGACTCATGATTTCCTCGGAGAATTGTGATCCTGTCCTTGTAACGAACTTTCAAAGCGACAAGGAGAGTCACTGTTTCCACAGAGTAGTATCCTCTGTCCACATAGTCCCCCATGAATAGGTAGTTGGTGTCAGGGCTTCGTCCTCCAATTCGGAAAAGCTCCATGAGGTCGTGGAACTGGCCGTGAACATCACCGCATACTGTCACGGGACACTTGACCTCTTGTACGTTCGACTCATTTGTCAATATTTCTTTCGCCTGTTAAATGAACAACATAAACAAACCATATTCCATTATAATAGTTGATAGTGACAATACTACAATAATTAATAAAAACAAAAATCTCTATATCTATATCATATAGACTATATGCTTGTCGTATTTGTAATTATACATACCTTTTCACACAGCGTCTTTACTTGACTTTCCGTGAGCTGTTTACATTCGTTCAGTTGCTCAATCCATTGGTCTAGTTCCTTTACGCTGATGCCTGACACGGATGTTCCATTATTCATTGGCTTCATTGGCAAGTCTATTACAGTTGCAGCTGTATTTGCACCTCCCACGGTCGCTCCAGGATTATTATTGTTTCCTGTACCCCCGGTGCCCGCAGCGGGGGCTGATCCACTTGACTCCATATCTGTCTTGTATGTCTACCAGCACTCAGGGAGATCTTGTCTTCTTCTTACGTATAAGTTGGTATCAATCACGGTTACAAAAACTGTATATTTTGACGCGCGTTCAAACACCGTCACCAGAAAAAAATGAAGCAGATCAATTAGTTAAATTATAACCAGATAACAATCCTATAACAATCCTACACCTAATCCTTTACCACCTTCGTTTCTTCCTACAGTTACACAAACAAACAGCTCTTCTTGTGTACCTCTGACCTTTCCAACCGAATATGAACACGATAAACACAAACGAAAATCTGACCTTATTATTAAAAATTAAAGAACGTCACACAAACAAGAAAAAATAGTCAATCGCGAGCTGCCACAATCTTACACAAACGTAAGTATTTGTTCGAAGATACCTACACAATAGGATAATTTACTTATTCTATTCTTCTCTCTGTCCCTGATAAAATCGGCTATTTTGTTTTTCTCTCTCTTTTGTTTAGTTACAATGCACTCCACCACCAGTATCCAATCCAACAACCACCAGAATAATACACTCCACAACCAAACTAAGCCTAACTATATAAACTGGATAGTACTGGCCTTGCCTTGTCTGGCTTGCCACAAAAAAAATACCTTTAACTACCAAAAAAAATCCAATGCAAATAATGATCTACTTATCTACTTTGTAACGTACGTACGTTATATAATTTTCAATCCTCAGCTTGTTGTCGCTCCGATACTCAAGTTCCTTGGCTTTTACGCTCCCGTGTCGTGTCAATAGTGATGTTCTGTGATGATGGTGTTGATGATGATGATAATGATGACGATTATTATGGTCCTCTCTCTCCTTCCCGTGTAGCTTTTCTTCTTGTGTTCTTGTTCTTCTTCTTCTCCCGATATTTTGTTTCCTCCTTCGAAACCCTCTCTCCAATAATCCAAATGGTTTGTGGTTCAGTTGTTCTAAATGGTGAAGAAGGCGACGAAAATGAAAGGCAGCTCACTTCCAACTTCACTACTCACTCTTTCGGTCCGTTTGGTTGTTAATAGAAGTACGTCGTCCTCTACATAAAAACAGAAAATGTATATATAAAATATTATACACACACCAATTCGATAACCATATCCTTCTCCTATTTTTTTCGAAAATTGTTACTTTACTCCAATATATACTTTGTACTTACACTTTAAGCAAAAACTAACCAAACCAAGAAGAACACTCTATTTTGTCGAGAAGAATACCAAATACTATAATATTTGCCAACCAGAACAATATACTTTTACAACAAACAGGAGCAGTGCATGTAACTAATGTAGAGATGACGAAAAATCTATCCGTATAGCTCGTTATGTATCATCATGGCTGCAGAATCTTCCAGATCACGAGAGCATAGTTCGCAGAACATCGGCTCGAAGGCTGAGTTTCGCAGAAC
>JAQGAP010001877.1:0-17526 GCA_034697805.1 Orchesella bifasciata | reverse complement strand
TGCTAACGTTGGGGATTCAAGAGCAGGGTAGGTAAAAAAAGTTAATTTATAACATGAATGTATGTATACTGTCAATGTCAAACCATCATCATCACTTTTTTATTCATACCAATAAAACATAGGTATGTGTACTTGTGTGTGTTTGGTGCAAGTATATTAATCACATTCATATGCAGATGGTCCAAACTTCTTGTCAGCCACTCATAGATGGAACTGACAACAGAACTGACAGGAGCAGTTGCACACTATGCTTCACATATCAACATCATGAATGAAAGTACTTTTCCACAGTAATATCATATTCGACATAATTTAAGTGTAAGTGCAAAGAAAAAAAACATGATAAACAAAACCTTTTTTATTTAAGAAACGAAAAGAGGTCAGCTTTACCACGTTTAGTTTGTATGCACCTATTATGCATGTTCTTTTTCATGCCTCTCTCCTGTCATTTCACTTCCACGCCATGTGAAATGAAACGAAAAGATAGTGATGATGATAGTTTAACATAATATTATAGACAACCCAAAAAGAAATGGATGGTATGATACTACGAAACGAATAAAAATTGTGTTATACACTTTTAATGTAGCAGGCTCGGGAAGGAGCCGCCTTACAAAAAGAGAATATCGTTATGAAAAAGTAGTATAAAAGCGAGTTTGTTGTAAGTAACGGGAATTCGAGGGGGAGAAAAGTTTTATATTCCGTCGTGATTTCCAATTATTAAGTAAATATTGAAGGGTATATATCCACACTAATAATTTTATACACAGGTTTGTCTGGAATGAAGCTACTTAACACTTGTGTATGAGAAAAAAAGTGTGTTTTGGCTATACCCCCAACAACTTTCAATGGTGAGCATGCTATGCAAAAAGAAGTGAAGGAAATAAAGAAACTAGACGAGAGTTACTAACCTTGGGCTGCCAAAGTGGAGGCTGCCGAAAGCGGAAGAACCATTCGCTTTGCGAGAAGATTCAAGCTGGCCACAGTTTCCTTCGGTTGAGCCTTCTTGCATTCCACCTTTTTCATGACAAAAGCAAAAAATAGGAAGAAGAAAAAAATCCAGAAAGAAAACTCATTAATTTTTTTCCTCTCCTTCTCCATATTCCTTGTCGTTTTCTTCTCCCACTAATTTTTTTATACTTTCCAAACAAAGTTTTCAACGGGAGGCAACCAAGAGGGAAAGAGAGAGAGAGAACGAGAGTAATTTCTGCACTTGTCGTGTGTATGTGATATTGGGAAACCGAATGGAAATGAAATTATACTTATACTATGTGTAACGGATCACTGTATAAGCCATAGGACAATGATATTATTGAGAATAAAAAATATTCCCGAGAAATAATAATAAGTCAAACATCACATCACATCATCCATATACCCACTTTCATTGTGTTGGGGATAAGGTCACAAAAACTGTATTGGGTTTGTAGGCTCCTCGGCTACGAAAGAGAATTGTAACCGCTTCCTCATCCTCCTCTCAACTTCCACTAATAGTATTGACTATTATGCCAGCTACGTATGATACATAATATCCTCCATGAAATCGAGAAAGGTTTGATACTACTTGAGTGTGCT
The DNA here is from genome assembly GCA_034697805.1 of Orchesella bifasciata. NCBI lineage: Eukaryota > Metazoa > Arthropoda > Collembola > Entomobryomorpha > Orchesellidae > Orchesella > Orchesella bifasciata. The sequence continues at coordinate 15,951 of JAQGAP010001877.1, read as the reverse complement.
GTGTGGGTTTTTAATAACTTTCCCTGTTACTCATCTCTGATTTATGATTACCATACAGAATTTCGGAGAATCCACTAATACGAAATTTAATTCATACTCAAGATTAAATATAATCGAAGGAAGGCTGCTACTTCTTTCTCATTCTTTTGCGCTTTGTAAGTACAGGTAGTCTTTGCAGCTTTATGGATACAGTCAATGCCATATTATATCGAGCATGAAATAATATGGAGATTTGCAGTAAAAAAGACACAAGAGAGAACCTAACTTTCAATTTTACTGTGTGTAATCTCCGCTTAAATGTGGAGGTGCTGAGACCAATAAAAGGCGGCTCTCTAAAAAATTCAAGTATTTACCTTCCCTCCATGCATTTTTATCCACCATCCTAACTAATCCTTTTGAAACAATTTCATTTTTATTGTTGCTCCTGGGGAATATCAAATGACCCGGGTCTTGGTTTTTGACATAAAAAATCACCAAATCTCGTTTTTCTCGTTCTTTCTCTCCCATCTCAAGACGTCATCATACCAAAGATATTTCTTTTTCAGGTTACAAATTCTCCGCTGCCGTCTTTTTTTCTTGATAATAATGGAATAAGAAAGGAAAAAATGCAGAGGAAGAAAAAATACATTTCAACGTTACAATACCTTTTTTCCTTTGATTGTATGAAAGTGAATTTCACATATCCTGTCAACAACATCTTCAGATTCAAACGTAACAAATCCAAAACCCCGGTGACGCTTTGTCTGCTGATCCATTAGCATGACAGCTTCTTCCACCTAGAAAAAACCATGAAGAACAACAACCGAGAAAAGGGTTTTGCGTTTAGTCGTCTTTCTCCACTTTAAAAAGGTATACCTACATACATCACAGCAGAGGAATAGTAACATGGTGCCTTTCTGTCATTTCCTAACAAATTCAACTGTTTATTTCTTTCTAAAACAGCCTTTCTCTTTATCTCCATCACATTTTTCATCAACAAAGGTAAACTGTCACTCAATGAAATGCTCAAGGTTACTTATTCATGAAAAACAATTATTCTCTAAGGGCCCTTCTTCATGTGCATACAAACCTTGTGTATATATACATCCTCGCTTAGTTGGACGATGATAAGCATAAAATGGGACATTCAACAGACATTCCTCTATTTTTTTTGTCTATCCTCCACTACCATCATAGTTTTACCCCCATTTTTCATTTATCTCGTATTTTTCGATTGTTTGGTCTCCTCCGTTGTTGTTTACCTACATTTTCTCATTCATGGAGATGGATACAGAAAAATACATATGTATGAAATGAAACGGAGAAGCAAAAAGTCAGACGGACAGTTTAGCTCTGGAGTGAGCAGCGTAGTTGGTGGTGTAACAATGAAACTTTTGTTGCTTTATTTTCCAGTGTAAAGAAGTTGCATTTGTATTTCTGCACCGGTGACTTGACTACTACCCCTCCTAAAAGTAATGCATGGTTTCTGTCCTCTTTCAATATTCTCAACAGAGCTAACTTTCTCATGTATACCATCTTCTGAATAGTTAACAACAAAAAGCTAACAGTTTTCTTCCACTCTACACATATCTCTCGTCCTTTTTTTACTCAAGAACAGAACGACCACCAGAAAGAGCAAGAAATTGCTGTTGTCAGTGAGCAAAGTTTTTTTCATTCCTTCTCCCTATATTCTTTTTTCACTCTGTTAGACTTGGAATATTTGTATCTATTTGGGTTTTGTAAATACAGAGCTAAATGTATGCACATGGTTGTGCTAGCGTTTAACAAAAAATATTGGTATTACTTTTGTACAGTTTACTCTGGTTTAGAATGCATACGAGATGATGAGGGGAAAGAAAGTTGATGGGAAAATGTTTCTAGCTACTTGTTTTTATCCTTTATCTTCCTTTTTTCAAATAAGTTTGAGAAAGAGCGAGGTGAGAAGCACTGAAGCTTGCTATACACACTCAACTTATATATGTATGTGTATATATGTTAATAACGCATATAACCCAAATGTAGACAAAAAAATCCATGTGTGAGCTGCTCAGGCTTTTTAAAGACCCGAGTTTTATCCAGCAATCAGTACGTTTACACATTCAAATCGGTATACATGTAGGGAGGTATACCTATGTATTTACATTACTGCAGAGTTAAGGAAAATGTTGTGTTTGTATCATCAAGCAGGAAGGGATATTATAAAATATTGGCGCTTACCTTGCCAAATTGGGAGAAATAGGCTTTCACCTCTTCCACCGAAGTTTCCTGACTTACACCACCAACAAATACCTTTTTCGTCTTATTGGACCTTGATTAAAAGTGAAGGAACATTTATAAAAGTCATGAGTTTGCATATTACAACAAATTTCGTTGCTGTTCACTATCTCTTTTTGCGTTAGTGTGTATTTACATGCGAGCTACATACAAGCAGGGCAAAACCAAGCACATACAATATTTTACTTTTCAAGAAAATGCAGGCATAAAAATACTCACACATAACCATTTTGTTACCACCATATTACGCTCATACTTACGTTGCTCAATACTCAAAATAATATTATGTACATACATATGTATAAAATATCTAGCTGCTGCACATCAAATGATGCATCCCTGACTAGCCCAGCCAGTATTGCAATGCAAAAGAGCATTCATTTGCTCATCTTCGACATACACCTTTCCCCTCTAGATTCACTCACTCAGCCAGTTTTTAGGAAGCAGAGTTGAAGCTCAATCAAGTTTTTATTTATTTCAATACAACTCCCAGCTTTCTCCTGCTTCAGAAAACATTACATTACATTACCCCTAGTGCATGTTTAAGCAAGCACAAAATCCAGTTCCAAACAAGAGTCATCACATCACATTATCGTCAATATTTTCTCCATTACATCATATCACAGTTTGCTTCGTTGGATTTATGCTGAGCCAACACCAGAACATTGCCACCACCACCAGTTTTGCATGATGTATGCATACGTACACTTGATCAGAATACCTTAGAATAAGTTAGGCACGGCACACCAACACCATACCACCACCACGCGCAGAGATTTTTACCCCTTGCAGAACTAGAAACTGGAGAGTTTTATGGAGTAGAAAGGATAACAGGAATAGACTATTTTATAGTTTGCCTCTTTATGATACTTTGTAGTTACTACTATGCTGCTCCTCTCAACATCTATCTACTATAGCCACATGTAAACAGGGAACATTTGTATTGTGTTGAAAGTAGTGAGCTGCTTTCTCTGTGAAAACCCAGTCAAAAATATTCATTGACTCCGCAGACTATGGTGTAAATGCCAGTAAGTTCATTTTCTATTCCATAAATAAGTGAGATGACGTTTAACCTTCTTTTATGCTCTTACACTTTGCCAAATTGTTAGGGAAGAAGTGAAAGTCTTGAAAGGAATGGCAGGAGTTGAACAATCGCTCCAGGATTTATAAAATTCAAGAATTACGTAATAAGTGATGAAGTGGAAAAGTTGAAAAGTCTTTGTCAAATTACGTAAAAGTACACATGTAAGTGAATCCTCGAGTTAAGTAGAGCTCAGAAAGTGAGGAGTTAAATCATCAAAGTGGACAGAATAGATTATGCTGAATGGATAGTCTAATAAGAACGCAAGTCCATATGTAACGAATCCATTTCCACCCAGTCAACTGGTGCTATCTGCAAACGGATGACGTTCTCAATCCTCATCAATTTTATCATGGTAATCGTTTCTTAAAGACAAGTCCACACTGAGGGACATAACAATTAGAGTAATGAGGATTGGGACCGAGCGCAGTTAGGGATGCTTATTGCAAGTATCATATTACAACGAAATAGGTTCAGAACTCGAGACCCAGTTATCTTTGTCACTTGGTCATGCTGGAGTCAAATGAGTTACGAAAACAGGAGATTTGGTGAAAACACAAGGGATCTTACAAACCTGCCAATCTACAATCGTTTCCCGTAATTTATGAACTTCTTTTGTCGGTCACTCCGTTCTTAGAATTTCTTGCTGCCGCTGGCACTCTACTGCTATGTTACCCTATTGAAGTTAGGTGCCTGAACTTGTCTACGTTAATCAAATTGTCTTGCACAACATTACTAGCACTCCAACTCAGGTCCAGTCTTCTATGGATTTTATCTCTACAAAAGGTCTGACTTGTTCTCACATTTTCTTACATGTCATTTAACAAAAAGTTTGCAATTCAATTGGATTTTCAGCTCTAGTACATGGGCTAGGAGTATACCTTGTAGTTAGCTTCACCCAAGATCAAACCAAGAGCAAAAGTTTTGTAACCATAAGCCTACCACTGTATATTCATACTTATCTTCTCCCTTTCACTGTTTATGCTCTTAATTTCAAACAGTTTTGGCCTTGTGCAGGTGGTGATTATGTATGAGTAGTGCAACCAAGAGAAAGTGAGAGAGAGAGAGACTGAGTAGCAAAACCAGAGGACTGATTTAAGTAGGCTACCACTTACTTAAATTAAAGCCCTCTTGAAGGGAAAGAGAAAGCACGAGAGACTCAAGACGAAGAAGGTGTACCGTCATCTAGCTCTTATGTTACTACTATACCTATCCACTGTTTCAGGCTCTCCCATAATATAATGCAATTAGTAAGTGCTAAAAAGCTCAGCAGTCAAGCTGTAAATCTGTATAAACGAGTGAAAATAAAAAATACTGGAGTTCATGGGACAAGTTATAAAAACTTTTACATCCACTGAGTTTTAGTAGTAGGAGTAAGAGTGGATGGAGGAGTGTGTGCTTGCAAAAAAAAAATATAAATTTGCTCTCGTGATAAGTATGTTGTACGATGGTACTGAAATATGCATGTACAAATTTACATCACCTAACAAGCATTACATTAAATCTATACACACATCCATACCTACACACCTACAACAGCCACTCAGGGATTCAACAAGGGAAACACAAGTACATGATTTTTTATACCCCATTTCACCAAAATGTTGCATGGCTTGTTGGTGATGGGGATTGGGCTTGGGTGAATGGAGGGAGTAGTGTTTTGAGCTTTCTAAATATTCACATCACAACTCTCAGTTTTAGTATCATTATTCCACCGTATGAAAAACAAGTCTTAAAAATGTTCACTTCACAACTCTAGCACACTCTTCCTTTACAGGGCTTTTAAGCTGACTAAAAATTGGATTTATGTTTTTAAAACCAAGTCACAAACAAAAGCTCTTGCAATCAGGGAAACGTGTGCGAAAATTCCATGCTCGAGAAATGACTCGTAGGCATATCATCATCAATATCATAAGAAACAACTGGACAACCTGTTTTGTCCCCTCGCTAGCCAAAGTATTCCGGAATGGAGGCTAGTTATTACGATTACTGCCATGTACCTCTCCTTTTCTCTACAGTTCTGTTAGAACCATTTAGTTCTTTTAACTAAATGGAGGAAAAGTGGTGCATGGTAAGTAATGCAAAATAATGTGGATATTCCTTATTGCCAAGAAAATCATGGGTATTGTGCCAGGTCTACATACAAATGATGCTTTAATTACGAGTGTCGATGCAATGAACGAACAGAGTAATACTAAAACTTGCTCGTTTTTTCAACATCCATGATGATGATGATGATATGATGAAGCAATTGCATACATGTGTATAAAAGAGCAATAAAATCGGCTCTAGATTTTTTGGAGGAATGTGAACGTGAGGGTAATGGAATAAAAATCATGCAGTTTCACAGGATGCTCTTTGGATTACAGCAACACTCATGCAAAATAGGAGTGCACAAGATTTAAAACCAAACCACAATAAAGGGAAAAATCAGAATAAATCAGGAAAACGATAACCTCACAAAGAGATGGAAGGCTGAATCAAGAAACGCATATTTGCGGAATAAATACAAGGAAAGCATACTATACCTACCCAAGTTTAGCCCAAGTCTAGTTTCAGGAAAAGATCCTGGGTAGTAGAAAATAAAAAGCAAGTGAAACGGGAAATGCAGTCATCCGCAAACAAATGAAGAAAGTGTAAAAAGCTTTCTCATTTTTAAAGCAGTAGTTGTATATACATATGGGTTTTTATAAAGGTTATAAATATACGACTGTTTTCTCATCTTACCCAGATTTTGACCTAGGTGTTGCATGCTTAGGGTCAATTCGTTTTCCATCTAGCATGTGCACAGGAACTCCCAAAACCCGCGGTACTGTTCCAGGATCATTGAATGTGATGAAGCCGAACCCCCGGCTTCTCTGTAAAAATGGAGAAACAAAATAAAAATGAAGTTGGAGTAAAAATACGGGATGGAGAAAGAGAGAGAGAAAAAATATTGTTGAGCTTTGCAATGGATGACTGTACGTATATTTAAGAGTATGTGTTTGTTCGCTGCGCTTTGTTTGTGTTTGTGGGCACATTTTCATTTTGAAGAAATGAAATACTTTGGATCACTATTGTTTTCATTTCTTTCACATAACATTCTGTTTGCTGGTTTGTTGCTTACATGTGGATGCGTGCCATTTTTACATTGTTGTGCAAATCATTTACAACGTTTGGAAAGGGAGTGAGTCATGGAATTATTTTCAATGGATTCTTCTCCCTGCTTTCCAGTTTCAGGCCGCTCTATGATTTCACATGTGAGTGAGCAGTAATATAGTTAAATTATATGCTTAGTTCATAAACTAAACGTAACACAGTAATTTTGCCAAGTTTGCTTCCCGAGTTCATCGTAAAAAATTCAGCGGATAAAAGTCAAATCAAGTTTTTAATTCCGTTCTGGCTAATAACTTGGAGATCCAACCATGTTTTCACCGGAATCTCCAGACGATTGGAGTAAATTTGGAAGGCAAATAAAATGATAATAATCTAGTCTAGTAGATTTGCTCCAACTCCCTCTCACTACGTATTACCCGTTCTGCATCATAACGGAACAGGGGAGATCAATCAAAATTAGCGCTGACTTGATTTTCATACACATAATAATACAAAGAGCAGCCCAATATGAATAACTGGAGAGTCACTCAAGTAGTTTTTGAGTAATGATCGGAGCACGGAGTGAAACAGGGGTCGCCGCCTACAGAGAAAAGTTCAAAAATGGATGGGATCTGACAGAAAGAAAGTAAAAAACAAGTGAAGCTCCATGGATCACTGCGTTCTGATCAATTCTATCAACTAGCACAATGCTCACAATGAGAATGGGTATTATTTTTGTGGAAAAATACATCAACTTGATCGGCTCAAGCTTACATTTGAGTGGTATTTCGTGGAATGCTTTGGTAATTTAAAAACTCATATCAGTAGAACTAGTACAGCTTATCATCCAGTTTTGTCTGGTTTGCTACATGCTCCTATTATAAAACATACCGTGAGAAACTGTAAGGGTCTAACTACCATACCATGCCACAAGAAAAATAATTTACATCATCTATCTTAAATAATATCATACGATATTATAGTTAAATGTAGCAACCAATCTTGGAAAATCTGGCTAGATATTTTCGGAGGAAACTCCATAAAAAATGTCGGCACAACCAAAATGTTTTGTACTTCTGCTTTGGTATGGAGATGGAATCAGAATGTTATGTTGAAGTACGATACTTTATCATCAAATACTGCTGGTACATTATGATAATAATCACAGTACCACTTAACTTTTTACCTGTTTTTTGCCATTTCTCCCTTTCCTCCTATTCAGAAGCGACATATAGTACTACTTGTATGTATGTCTAAACCGCCACGGTCTTTTAGCGAAGGGTGAAAACGTCTTCATCCATTTTCTTATCATTTTTTGTCTCCTTTCTTACATTTATCATCAATTCCTAATATTTTTTGTTACTGTCACGAGAAAAATGGAGCGAGCACAAACTATGGACTGCTTTCACCTCAAATGGTGAAACACAAAAGGCGGAATACAAATGTGTACTGCTAAAAATGGCCGCGAGAAGGTATAACTGGGAAGACTGCTGCTATGCTGGTGGAGGAGGAGAGAGAAAAGGCACAAAAAATGGCATCAATCTGAATAGATGACATCATTCATTCTAATGACTAGAGTAATTTTTGGAATGCCACTAAAACTAACACTAGTCCTTTCTCCCAGTGAAAGTCACGGGGAACGAGAGAAACTAATCTAGTGATAATGGTGTGACTGGTGTACTGAATTATTCAAAGTATTCGGTTGGATTTACGACAACAAATGAGGAAAGCATTGAACGGAGAGTCTTAAGAAGATTGTTTTTCTTAGAAGCACAGCAATCTACGGATGCAGTATGGATTGGGTCGTGAGGTGGCATAAAAATAAGACGTTTTAATCTATTATGCATACTCAGAGAAATGGCAAAGTTTGTTTGTTTTCTGGAGAGCTTCAGAAGCCAGCCAATGTAGAACTGGCTTTCACTTGTGTGTAAAGGTATGACGCTCGGTTTTTTTGTTGTTTTTGTGGTCCTATTTGTGTTAAACCCTTAATCATCCACTCGTGGTTGCTCTATCTCTTTATTTGACACTCTGTGTTAAATAAATCAGGAATCACCCATTGTGGAGTAGAGCTGGTGGGTTTTTTGAGAAAGTTTATTTTTTCATTGGAACAATTTGAGCATACCTGGGTAATAGGATCCTTCATGACTAGGACATCTGTGACAGCTCCAAATTGGGAGAAGTAGTCTCGAAGTTTTTCCGGCGTGGTTTGCCAACTGAGACCACCCACAAAGAGTTTGTTTTCATAGCCGGATACACTGCCATTTGATGCTGTAGTGTTCCCCACGCTGGGCGATGATCTGGCTGAGTTGTCGTCTCCGGGGCCATGGATCGCACTCAATCCATTCTCCAGCGTCACCTGCGTCAGTCCATTGATCGTGGCACCTTCCATAGCTACTGATTTGTCTAAACCAGAAGTAAAATCAAACAAGAAACAAAATGGAGATCAGGTAAGTAAAATGTTTCCAAGACACATATGGACTTGCACACTTTAAAACAAGTTAAACATTTACATGTGTTCTTTTCATTCACATTCAAATGTCATGTTTGTTACATACACATGAGCCGGAATACCATTGTATCAACTTTCTCAGCTTTGATATTGATAAGTCTTCAAGAAGATTTTTTATGTTATTATTTTGTTTCCAATGTCAAATGTTTCTTTTTTAACAACTTTGGAGTCACAGTATTGATGCAACTCCTCCAGAAATCTGGCAAAGTTTAGTTCCTTCTACAACACTTTTATACAATAAGCAACATGAGTATACAACAGATATACTAAGAGTTCATAAATGCAACTAGTTATCGATTCCACTTTCACTAGAGAGAAATATCAACACCAGCAGCAAGTCCGCGTTGCAAACAATAAGCATACAATCGCCAGCATTTCACTTGTATTGACTTTATTTAATTATTTCTCAACGAATATGCACAAAGCGCTTGAGGTATGACTCCAGACTGACAAAGCAACGTTGAACAAGGGGTGGCTTAGGTCAGAACCAGAAATTGGGCTTGAAACGGAATACGAAAGTGGTGCACACAATCAACCATTATAATCAAAGACGGCAGAGTAGTTGGTAGGTGCAACGACAACAAATGCTTCAAGGCTGAAGTATATAGCTTTCCCCTAGCTTTAATGTCTATTTTCTGAAGCGCGCCGCACGCTTTTGTCAATATGCCAGCTTTGTCAAACAAAATGCGGATGACACAAAAAAACCACGCTGCAACGTACTTACGAAATGAAAGCAAAGAACTAGAAGCCCGAGGTGAATGAAGACTACACAAAATTAAAACAATTAAGACGATTGCTAGCTATACCAAAGCACACAGGATAAAAAGCGATGCATAAATTATATTAATTTCGGGGAAAGGAGCAGCCTCTTAAAAATGTTGAAGCCATTAATAAACATTCATTACAAAATTAAGCAAACCAACTTTAAAAGAGTTAAGATACCACGAATACCACTGCACAACTAACTCCATGCTCATGTCTTTTTTTAGAGTTTTTAACAATTTGGAATGTAGAGAAACAGTTAGAAAAGTAATGCATAATGTATTTTTATACATCTTCCAATTCATCAACATTGTATTCATTTTGTTATGAAAAGTGAGTGTGAAATGGAATACCCGACTCACCTAGCATATTATGACATGACAGTAGGCTGAAATATGATGGAATTGGATTGAGTCAAGAATAACAAGAGAGACGGAAAACTCACATGCGACAACGACGAAAATGGAAAGCCGTCTGCGTTTTCACTCAACGTTTTGTGTCTATGTGCATACATATAACATGATGATGGTGGCAACTGGCAATGCAACGTTGGTCACAGAAAATTCAACGCATCATAAACCCCTTTTAGGCTACGCATTGTGCAGCCCCGTTGCAATGTAGGCGTACCCCATGTGCACATATGAAATACGTGGATGACAATAACAAATTCTGTATTTTGCTTGGCAGGTTATTCACTGGAAAAGTGAAAATGGAGGGAAGGAGGATGCCTCTGAGGAGACACGTAATTAGAGCAGTTGGGCTAAACTCCCCAAAACGCAAAATACGCCAGGAATAGCAGCAACCTGCACCAAAACATTCTTTGTATTATTTAATGGTTTTGTATTTTTCGTTTGTTTCAAAAACCCTAGTTCTTGTCCACACATACATACGATCGGTTGTTATTAGAAAGAAAACGGAAAACAAGACATGCTCTACTTTCTCCTAAAAATAACATGCTCTCATATATTCCACCAATTGTATTTTTCCAACTCATTTCAAGTTGGGGGACAAAATCACTCAATTTTCCAACGTCAAATCTCATTATTACTTTCAATTCGTGATCAATCCAGTTTCGAATATTGAAACTAGACGACTTTGCAGAATCTTTGGAAAATCAGACAGGTTGAAAAATACACCAGTGTCGTATCATCTTCTCTTTTAATCCTTCCTGAATTCTTCTCTTGAGGAAAATGGTTTGATTGTCATGAATAACTGGGGACTGGGAAGGAAGAGAATGTTTTCTAAATTTTGTATGATGCATGCAACATCAGAGACAGATGTACATAAGACTTTGTATATTATGTATGTATATACTTTAGAAGACGGGGAGGAAACAGAAAGTGACACTTTTGTTTTCAAGTCCCTGTAGAATCGACAATGACACTTTGAGAAGTAACATCCATTCGTATCCAGAAAACTTGGACGAGGCTAAAACTTGTCAAATGTTAAATAAATGGAGACAGGAGATAGAAGACGATGAGGAAGGCCTAGACATACGCTAACTACCTAATACGCTACCAACTTCTTTCGTTTGGTGGGGCTATGAGAACAACTTGAAAGGATTCCTGCATTTTGCCCATTCACACTCCAATCTTTTCCTTTGTTGTTGCGTGGAGCGACTCATATATTAATATACATAGTTTATCACCCAGCATTATATTTTATTCAAATGATGAGCTAAATTGACATGGTTTTCCTCTATTGATTAAAACGATAGTTTTAGTCGGGAAATTTATTCTTTCCTATAAGAAAGACTGAAGGGTGTGATAATATGTACATTCTATTTATTTCCTCACTTATTTTCGCCTAGTGTCTTATGTTTTATTCACATGGAAATAGTTACTCAATAGATAAATGGATGGATGGACGGATAGTACTTAAACTCTTGTCTTCTCGCTCCAACATTTATTTTGAGCCCCTACGTTATAAACTAGGCGAGCTGTCATTTGGTTCCCAACGAATGAAACCAGGTTGAGCTGTAAGAAACGATGATTTTCTTCCAAGAAAGAAATGGAAGGAGAGTGAGTGTCAGAGGAGAAAACAAAGCAAATAATTTTTTGATAGTATTAAATTATGGATCAACAGTAACATCGCATCGTCCTCGTCATCTCTTGAGCGTGTGGACAAAAACAGCTGTGCCAAGTGGCAAATTTGCCAAGATATGAAGTTGATGACGATTTAATATTCTGAGATAGTTTGCGAATGCACACACACGTACGATGGGAAGAGCATTAGGGCTACTTTTTTTGTTCCTTTGTGCTCCACATGACGTACAGCACACGAGACATGAGGAAAATGATATGATGATCAAAGACGACAGGACAGAACAGAACAAGAAGAAAAAAATAACAGGAATATTGTGGACTGAATCAAAACTCATGTGTGTGTATGTTGTGAAATTTGTATACAGACATACATTACATATCACTGTACACTTGCTCCCTATATCCTGAGCTTCGGAATAATATGATGATGAGATGGAGGACATAACTTGTCTCGTAATCCGTACTACATAAGCACTTTGTTCCCAACAACTTTTCTATTTTTTGCTGAACCACGTTTCCCCAAGTGTGGGACTGTGAAAGTTTTTATATGTACGGCTTTGAGTGTACAAAAACTTGTTTGCATCTTCATCATCATCACCAAGATAGAGGATGACGATGATGAAGTGAGGATGACAGTAGTCATCGGAATTAATTTGCAAAAATGCAACTTAATATGTTGCTTTACCACACCACAGATGCTGGGGACGTCTCATGTTTCCATTGGAGTACAAACACAGCTTCCTTTCCATAGCAGACGCGAAATAAACTTTATATGATTTTTTCTTCCAGTTCGAATCCATATGTACGTATTTAGCTATACTTATACATAGTTAGCTCAATGAAGTTCCATTTCCGAGGTCGAAAGTGTGTTCTCCTTATTTTTAGAAAAGCAACGAAACCAAATCGTCCTGATGGCTCTCGTAGAGCTCTTAGGTAACTTGGTCTTAACGAAGGAGATTGCCGTTTAGCAAACGAAAACGGTAATCGACAGCCCTACAGCTTTTTTTTTCTTGAAAACTCTTTTAAGCAAAGTGGGACTATTAGATGGTTGTGAGAATGACAAAATTGCTTGGTTGGCCTGGTGCTGATCTGATGTGATGTTGTAATCATAGTACACTCGTGGTAATGCCCTTCTCTTGTCTCCCATCCTTTTCATATCCTTGAAAACGAAATCTCACTTGTGAATTGGCTACTCCGTTATTTACATCCCAGGAACCACAAACACACACAGGAATGAATGTATGTAATGCATTGTGATAGGATCATTTAGCATCATCTGAAGAAGATTTCGTAGACTTGAGGGGGATATCATTTTCATGTAGTACTGGCTGCCTGTGTTGATTCTTCCTATACAAGTTTCCATAAAACTAATTTAATTCATGTTGGATGACTCTAAAATTGATGAGCTCTGTAAGCTATGAGCCAAGCCACATGTACCTCCTTCTGCATGAGCTAACTGGATTCGCAAAGAAGTGTGGCATGAAAACTAGGTATTAAAATTGAAAAAGAGTTTCTTCGTCCTCTCCCCCTCCAAATTTCTTCATTGATCGAGCAGTTGCTGGCAATATTGAATATCGTAGGTAGGGAATACATAAGTAAGTATCCTACTTTTCTAACACAACAGCATTTGTCATTCCCCATTTTTAAAGTGTGATTGACGCTAAAGATAAACTGGAAAAGTGCACATATTAATTCATAAAAAGTGCAGTCGTAAGTGGAAGGATTTTCCTTTCAGGGAAATTGAAAATCCTTCATTTTTAGACACCCCTCAATTTTAACAGCTATGATATTTCTATCGTTTATTATGCTTGATGCATTCAATTTCTACATTAAAGTAGTGCGCTTTTAATACAATTCAGGGACAAAAATATTAGCGGACTTTCTTTCAATCTTTTGGGTGAAGTAAACAGAGCTGATGAAAGCAGTAGCCGACAGCGGAGCGAGGGAATGCTTGTGTTTGTTTCGGTGAAAGTACATAAACCAACCGGGATGATAGGATAAAAACGTAAATGCTATTTGGTGAAAGAAAAAATATGTGGTTTTTTGGTACAGAAAATCTCAACATTTTTCACATAATGCTCATCTTTCTTTGTAAATCCTCCTCTCACATCAGAGAACAAGAGCTTTTTATGAGTGGCTCGTGAAAGCTTGTGTCTTTTGTGTGTACATGATGATGATAAGATGACGAAGAGAAAGGGAAAATATAAAAACGGGACTCTTTCTCTACTTTTCGCTTCTTGTTTTTTATGAGACGTGCATTCCATACAAGTGGTATGGAAACTCTGCAGCTTTGTGCATGATGAAACTTCCCCCTCTAATTTAATGGCAATCAATGTAGCAACAACATCAACAACAAAACCAAATTAATAATAATAAGGATGAGTACGGAGAGCATCTTTGAAAGAATCCCTTTAGATAAGCCGGTAAGACAGAGATCCGTATTATTTTTGTATCTACGTGGTAAATGCTCCCGGAATCAAATGAGCAACTAAATAAATAACATTTTAATGCGTGCCTTTTTTGTCTGTTGCGGTTTTCAAATGAAATCGCATTAGAAGACGTGAGCATGCTACGATATGTGGAGGCAAGAGCACAGATTTATGTAAATCCTTATAGCTTTCGATGATCACAGCACCACATAAATAGCAACCCATGTGCGGATGGATTTTGTTTGAGAATCTGGTTGGATCTGATTCCATTGTGAGCATAATATCATCCAAGCTTTCTCTACCAAACCAGGGTTTATTATGAGTTTCAAAGTTTAGAGTACAAACAAATACAAGCTAGTTGAGAGGAGATGAGAAAAGATGAAAACTCACAACAATACATTTTTTGGGGGTATGCGAGCTTCCGTCCTTTGCTGACTCTGTATTTGCAATGCAATGTAATTGCTTTTTTTCAACAGGAGTTTACTCCGTCCTTCCGAACATTTATCACATCAACAAACAATCCCATCCACGGAGGAACAAATAAATGTGATAATTACACAACAACAAACAACTGGAGGGGAAAGCAGGGAAGGAGAGATCAAACCAAGTAGTGACTACACACATGTATATACTTAAGAGCAAGTAATACGGATTATTTATAAAAATCTACAAAAATCTCATCTACTTACTTCTCTCTTTTTTTCAAAAAGACTACTTAAATATTTACTGGCTACTTTTTAAATATTTGACCAGCACCTCCAAATAACAATATTAACGAGAACAACCACCACGACCACCAAACCAACCACCACAAGAAACCAAAACAAAGAGAAAAGGAAGACGAATCCAAACCAAACCAAACCACTGCTCCTATTCAATATATATTATTAGTAAATGATAAATGTATTAGACTTTTTCTATATTGCTGCTTGTGTCGTGTCGCTTTGCTGCTGGTATTGTTCTCACTGGAAAAATGGATTATGATTTTATTTCTCTTTGTATATCTGCTTATTCCGTTTTTCCCGTGAATAATAACCCACAAAGTGACAATGATGATGATGAATCAAAGTCAGAGAGAAAGAGAGACCGAGTGAGAGAGAGAGTGTCCCGACCCTGGATCACCAGTGACTGCTTGCGTTTTGCCTGCAACCACGCTGCTGACTGCCACTACAAGCTTTTGTGCAACCACTGGTAATAAGGCTTTTTCTTCGGAGAGCTGCTGAGGCAAGGCAAGAGGAATAAGGAAAACGGAGAAAGACCAGGACTAGAGCTAGCGACTAGAGAGCTCGACTGAAAATGGCATTATGCCACTGTCAGATACACACACATATGAATGCAAGCCGAAGTGGAAGAGAGAGAGAGTGAGACTCTTGCTTTGCTCCTGCTCCTCTCGCTTTCTCATTCGAATTACACAGACACACACTCTCTGAGTGAAACTGAAACAGACACGCGGCCCAAGTTTTTTCATACACGGATAATATTATGCATCTTTATATCGTCACTAGTTCTACCAGTACACGTTCCTTCTTAGGCCTTTGCCATCCATCCATCCTGAACCGAGCCAGACACTGTAAACACTGACTGTCGAACGGAGGAGCAAAGTCGTATTTTTTATACTCTAAACTTTGCTTTTCCTGCTCCACCAAGTCACACACTTTTAAGGATACATCAATGAGACACGGATGGAGCAAGAAGCCGCAGAGAAAAACGGGATATAATATGCTGATTTGAAGGAATCAAATAAGAAAATAGAGCTGACTTTCTTATGCAAAATGTTTCGCTTCCAGAACAGCTAGG
>JAQGAP010001876.1:0-17529 GCA_034697805.1 Orchesella bifasciata | reverse complement strand
ACGCGTCTGAAGAAGATCCGAAGAACTAATCTCATCACCGCCGGCGTCCTTGGTGTTTCAGTTATTTCAATTTTTGGTTATTCTATTTGGGCAGTCGGCTCTGAGAAATTTTTAGATGATTTTGATGATAACAAGCAGAAAAACTAGATGAGAAATGCTTAAATAAACTATAAACAACATAATGTACTGATTTATGTTTGGGTGCAAACCACACGTAAAACTTTGAACCTGTTTAGTTTCAATAATATATTGTTTCAGTTGTTGTAAAAAGTGAGAAGGTGTTTTGTTTCTTTCAGTCTTAATTATTACAATTGAAATTAGTATAGTGCATAATTTACTTAGTTTAACTATACTACACAAACAGCAAAATGGCTACACAAACAGTTCTGTACCTTCAAAAACTTCGCCGGCAACGCTTTCCCCCACTCCCATCAGTTCGCGACCTAGTTAAAATGTATCAACTCACTGCAATCAAGCAGCTTTCCCAGAACTTTCTTCTTGATCAAAAGTTAACTAGCAAAATTGCAAAGGCAGCAGGAAATATTGAGGACTCTGTTGTGGTCGAAGTAGGCCCTGGCCCAGGTGGGATCACGCGCTCCATTTTAGAACGTCACCCTTTAAAGGTCATCCTTATCGAGAAAGACAAGCGATTTGAATCCACTTTAAAAATATTGCAGGATGCTTGCCCGGAGAGAGTTGATGTGTTTTGGGGGGATGTATTATCTTTCGAAATGAGTAAAATAATTCCTCAGGAGCAAGCTAGTCCTTGGGATAGTATTTTACCCAAAGTCCATATTATTGGGAATCTTCCTTTCAACATTTCAACTCCATTGATTTCACGATGGCTGTCAAATATTTCGGATAAGAAAAACGCGTGGGCACATGGGAGAGTACCTATGACGTTAACATTTCAAAAAGAAGTTGCTGAAAGGCTAACCGCTGACACTTCAACAGAGCAGAGATCTCGGTTGTCGATAATGGCACAGTATTTGACTCATTGTGAACTCAAGTTCATTATAAAAGGTAAGCAGCGACGTACACGAACCTGTTGTCATTGTTCGTATGCCATCGTAATTTTATCTATTTGAATTACAAACTAATTGGACTGTTTATATTTCAGGCTCAGCATTTGTTCCCAAACCAGACGTTGATGTAGGAGTAGTCAAATTTATTCCCAGAAAGGAACCCCTTATCTCTCAGCCATATCCTTTAGTTGAGAAGGTAGTCAAGCAGACCTTCTGCATGCGGGGGAAATACTGTTGTCGTCCTATATCGTAAGCTAAGCTCTTATCTATTATAATAACGTTCGAATGTTCTAATTCATTTTGACTTCCGCATGCCAATATTTCAACAAGTTTGTAATTATTTTTCAGAACGCTTTTCCCAAACATCGTCCGTCAATCATTCACAAAGATGTTATTTGATGCAGCAATGGTTTACCCAAACACCAGACCGTACGACTTGGCGATAGAAGATTTTCAAAGACTATGTGATGCTTATGCCTGGGTATGTTTTCGAACAAATGTTTCGAATTGCAAATGATCAAACGATACATTAGAATTTACTTTTCTGTTTCCAACTTTTCAGATTATCGAGACGCATCCAGAAATAGGAAAGTATGAGTATCGATCAGTAAAGGCGGATGAGCAGTGGGAGAATGAATACGCATCAAAATTCGAGAGCTTCAAACTTCCCGATGATGAAACTCCAAGGAGAGCATCACGAATTAAACCATTGGACGTTGTGTCGGATGATCTGGCTGCGTCTTGTGAGGAGGAAATGAAGCAGGAAGAACTGGATAAGGAAGAAGATGTGTACATACGGTAGATTGAAAGATAAATGTTCATCACATTAGCGCAGTAGTAGGATTAATTTATATAAGCGTTTTACACAAAAGCTAGTTCATTGTTAATATTTTGATCAACGGTAGCAGTATTTGTAGTCATTATAAATTGAGGGCACAGCGTCATGTTCGAAATGTAAAAAACAACTGCTGAATAAAAATATTTTAACTAGTCAAAGTCAATCGAGTTATCACTTTTCGCATAAAGCAGCATTAGTAGCATTAGTTTGATGTGGAGCATCTCTAGCGACGCAAAGGATAAACTAGGAAAGAGCAAGTTTTGCATTGTGCTGCTATATACGTTAGCCGGCAACAACTCAATCGAAGAAACAGGCATGGTGCGTACATGCATTTCTTATGGACGTGCTGGCATTGGCTGACAAGAAGACTGAAAGGAGCTCATTCCATTCGGAGAAGTGCAGCTCAGCGAGCACAATCGTTTCTGATCTGAAAGAAAAAGTTTAGCAGATTGAAAATTGTAGTTTAAATTTTCAAAATGGTTCAAAAGAAGGTAAATTGTTTATAATAATATCGCAGTGTATGAAATAGTCCAGATTAACTGAAAATTGGAGTGAAATATTTTGAAAATCTGGACGGCTGCCAGTCGCCAGTTGTTTTTGTTTTCAATTGTTGATTATTTCGTTTAATTGAAAACTTGTTTGAAAATGGAGATAGCAAAACATTGAATTGATTTAATTTAATTTGAAATCGTCAGTTTGTATATTTTATTTAAATTTTTACGTTTTTTAACTTAACAGGGGAAGAAGAAGGTAGTAGGTAAGAAGGTGGCAGCACCCCCACCACTTGCCACCAAGAGGACGGAGTCGAAGAAGCAAAAGAACCCCCTCCTTGAGAAGCGCCCAAGGAACTTTGGAATCGGACAAGATATCCAGCCCAAGAGGGATTTGAGCCGCTTTGTTAAATGGCCCCGGTACATCAGAGTTCAAAGGCAAAAGCGTGTGTTGCAGGAGCGTCTTAAGATCCCACCTCCAATCAACCAGTTTAATCACACTGTCGATCGCCAGACAGGTACTACAAACAATTTTTGCACTATGTAGTGCTTCGGATTGGAGTTTCTGTACCTTTTTAGGTCAGGCTTCTTTCTGAATGCATAATGACAGTGCACTCCTGAGGGTAAGATACTCAGATTGGCTGCATTGTTGTGTCATTTCATGCAACAATCACGATCGTGGGGATGATGCTTCGGACGGAAGCAGTAGAGATCATAGTGATTTGCAGTTTATCTTTATAAATTAATTAGGTGCTAACTGAGATTCTTTTCATTTACACAGCTAAGCAATTGTTCCGTCTTTTGGACAAGTACCGACCTGAGACCCGTGCTGCCAGGAAGGCCCGTCTGAAGGCTAGAGCTGATAGCAAAACTAAGGGTAAAGATGATGCCCCAACCAAGCGTGCTTTGTCACTTAAGCAAGGTGCCAACAGCGTTGTTCGGGCTATTGAACAGAAGAAAGCTCAGTTGGTCGTCATTGCCCATGATGTTGACCCCCTCGAGGTACAAATTTATTTTAGCGCAATAATTTTATTGAAATTGAATTCATATATTAGGTAAACTATGATGCTTATTGAATTTCTTCACCTGAAAATTCATGAAGAATAAAACTCGAGCTTTTTAACACTGAGTCTACAACATAATATAACCAAATAGTGGAGTTTCCGGTGAAGTAAGAACAAATGTAATGACGTTTTCCCTTTTTTTAAATTTTAGTTGGTTCTCTTCATCCCTACCCTCTGCAGAAAGATGGGAATTCCATACTGCATTGTCAAAGGAAAGGCTCGTCTTGGAAGATTGGTTCATAGGAAGACCTGCACCTGTGTTGCATTGACTAACGTAAGTATTCTCGTCACATTTTTTAAATAAAATATGCTCTGTTGAAGTGAAGATTATTATGATGATAACTTCTACCAATGTATGATTCCCCTTGATTATACACACATGCACTACCATCTGAATGATCCCATTTGCTACTTAATATATTTATTTTATCAGAGCTTAATCTAACTGTCTTGCAAAAACAGCCATTTAATTAATTGTTATATTTTTTCTGATTAGGTTGAGAGTGGAGACCGCAGTCAATTCACTAAGCTTCTTGATGCCATCAAGACTAACTTCAATGAGCGCTACGATGAGCTCCGAAGACACTGGGGAGGTGGCTTGTTGGGTTCCAAGAGTTCTGCCCGCATTGCTAAGATCGAACGCGCTAAGGTTAAGGAAGCTGCTCAGAAGGTGGGAGCCTAATGAGCATTTATTTTAAAACCTTTGTTACAAGTATCTTATTTGAGCAGAAATAAATACACGCTTGAATAAAGATAATGGATCATAAATACTTTCCAGTATTCGTTGTTGCATAAAATTATTCCTTCAATTTAGATTTTAAGTTCATCGTATGCGTCATGTCATGTGTTTATATCGTAACAATAGGTTGGGTCATTAGGTTCATTCATGATGACATACTTACATTCATTTCATTGCACAAATTGCATGTCTAGTCGTTTACTGTCGTGTCCTTCCGAAAATATATCAAAATCGATGTATATTTAGACAAGGTAGGCAGGTCAGGTATATAAATAGAATTGGATAAAGATAAACTGGCATGTCATTGTTTGTTGATAGCAATGCATCAATGGTATCTTGCAGGTTTCCATTTATGCATTATGAACTTTAAGTCGAATAGTTTATTCTTTCGGACTTGGCCTTGAAGCCTCTGGGCGATGTATGTTCCTCTGTTCCTGGTATAAAAATGTTTTCTCTGATATATACACAGAAAGGTTTTTAATGGCCATGGTCATAGTCATTCCATGCAAACAAATTTCATACATAGCATGAATGTTGAGCTGCTGATCCAGCTGCAAAAGAGTTGCTTATGTCATGGAATTGGGAAACGAATTATGACTTGCTACAAGTCAAAAGTGAAAAGGTAATTTTTTGGATTGGGAAATACAGAGAGGAAAAGGGAATAAAGTACAAAACCGGCTCAAATGTTGATAGCTCTATCCTTCCACCTTTTTTCTCACCAAGTAGAGTTAAGTATTTTACTTTGATAAACATCCCATAAAAGTGCATACCTACTACATAGGCAAACATAAGTACATGACATTGCTCCTGCTCATATCAGTTTTTCATGAGCAATGAGCACGGATACGTAACGCAATCACGCAGTCCTTGCCATTATCACTAAGAATCCAGAGTCCACAGACAGTGGAACAAGTGGTGTTCTCATTTTCTCATTTCATGATACACTCTGGGTGAAAGAGAGACGAAGTAAAGTTCATTAGTAGTAGTTAATGTGGATGCCCATACGGTGTAAACTAGACTTTTTGAATTCATAAAACAGCAACTATTTAGTTGTGACCTGGAACTGGAATCAATATTTCTCTCCGCTCTTACGCACATCACAAAACGCTTTTTCGCAACCAACCAGAACATGGAACCCAAGCGGAAATACGATATTGTCATTTTTGGGGCAACCAGCTTCACAGGAAAGTACTTGGTCTATGAAGTTTTGAAAGCGTTGAGCAATGGAGACAAGTTTTCTTGGGCGATTGCGGCAAGATCGATGGATAAAATGGAGGAGCTTATCCAATCCATTGAAAAGGACACAGGTAATTTTATAACCCTTCATTAATTAAACAAAATTCAATGTGCCTCTGAGCTAATTTCTTCTGAAAAACAGGTAAAGATTTGAGTGCCGTTAACAAGATAACAGCGGATGTCTACAACCCTCCATCATTAGTGTCTATGGCTAAACAAGCTCACGTGATTTTGAATTGCGTTGGACCCTACATGCAATGGGGAGAAGCAGTGGTGAAAGCTTGTTCAGAAGAAGGGACTCATCATTTGGATCTTTCTGGGGAACCCTTGTTTCTGGGACGGATGGAGCAAAAATATTCAGCGATTGCTGAAGACTCAGGTGCTGAAGATTATATTATTTATTGTATTATTTATATATTTTTTTATTTATATATATGTTATAAATTTAAATTATTATGTACAGGAGCTTATATTATTGGAGCTTGTGGTTTCGATTCGATTCCGGCGGACTACGGGGCAGCATATCTCCAACAGAATTTTGAAGGGGATGTCAACTCCATCGAGTGTTTTGTAGACATTGGGTCTGATAATAGCTCGGTGTCTACACTTCATTACGGAACGTACCATTCGGGTGTTTTGATGATGCATCGAATTCGTGAGCTCCTTCCTCTAAAGAGACAACTTTCCCAGGATTACCATCCTCCGAAACCTACTTACAAGCTGTCATTCAGGTATTAGAATTATATTTCTATTCTTTTTTAATCCAATTTTTTGTATTTGATTGACTCTAATTTATTTATTTTTCGGAATGGTTAACAGACCAATTATGTACAGAAGTGAGATTAATAGTTGGTGCATGTTCATCCCCTTTCCGGATGGAGATGTGATGGAGCGTACACAACGATATGCGTTCCTAAAGGAAAAGAGGAAGCCTGTTCAAACCCGGGCCTACATGCAGTTTCCAAGTCTTTTCATAGCGTTGTTCGTCCTCATCGGTTCCTTTTTCCTAGGACTGTTTGCCCAGTTCAAATTTGGTCTTCGGTTGTTAGAGAAGGTGTATATTATACTTTAGTAAAGCAAGAGATTCTTTTGGTTGGCCAATTTGGATTTATAATATAAGTTTTTTAATAAATAGCATCCCAAGCTGTTCTCCCTTGGCTATGCGAGCCACGAAGGTCCTTCTGTGGAAGATATGAACAAGACTAAATTTACTTTTACCCTTGTTGCCAAAGGATGGTCAGATTCTCAGGAACATCATAGTGAACCACCAAACAAAGTGAAAATTCTGAAGGTCCGAGGTACAAATCCCGCATATGGTGGCACTGTTACGTTGTTTCTCCAAGCGGCTATTACCATCATTGCTGAGAGAGAAAGGATGCCATCCAAGTAAGTTTCGCCAAACACTAACACGCATTTTCAACTGTACTAACTAATCATGCAATTCAATATTGTTTTTTTTTGTAACGTAGGGGTGGTGTCTATAGTCCTGGAATCGCTTTTGCACGGACCACTCTTATCGACCGATTGAATCGCAATGGCGTTACTTTCTCTCTACAAAAGTAATTTGGTTTATGCCAGATAGTTCCTATTTTGTTTGACGCATGACATGAGGACAGAATTTGCAAGATTTTTTGAAAGTTGCGTTCCTTCTCTCATTCTATATTTGCATTACATTCTGTCCTGTTAATTAAACCACATATATCTTTCAGTTACTTATAAGTTATAACTTAATCGCGACAGACTTTGCAGATGTTAAATTACTATGCATTATATCGTTGTATCGTTTTAGAACTTTTAGTTTAATAAATCTGTTCTACATTTAGAGAACTTATTATTCAATTTACGCCAAAAAGCACGAAATTGCAATACTCTACAGTTGAGTCTATTCATTTACACACATACAACATATATACCGACCAAATATACAGTATCATATCATATTATGTCCATCACAAAAATATGGGATAGAAATGAGGGGAAACTCGACGAAGGATATATGAGTTTGGTTCTCAGCAATTAAGAGTTGTATGGTTGTGTGTAAGCTGCATAAATTACTTATGCACATATTATCGACTCACTCAGTCAGTGCTGTAAAAAACTACACAAGCATTTAAAACTGGTCACTGGTCATCGCATCAAATTCTTCGTTTCTAAATCATCAAACAATACGCTAATGGTGGATGGATGGAGTGCCTAGACCAGACCGTGGGAATTGGGAGTGCGAATGGGAAACTTATGCGCTGCATTTTACATTACTAGAGCATGCATGTACTTATACTTAGCAGTTAGCAAGTTGATGCGATGCACCATGCTGCAAGTAACAAATAAGCTCAAAATTAATCCAACCAAAGTTCCAAGTTCATTTCATGAGATTTATATCGTGAATCATTACGTAACTTACGGATGACGACCAGTACAATGTACACGTATATGAGTGATATGATTCTTGTCAGTTTGGAAAAGCAAATTTTAACGTGACGACTGTCTTCTCTCTCTCAACACGTGGTCGAGAGTAGAATTTCATAAATGAATCAAGCTTAAATGATTTTTATTAACAGGTCATCGGAACATTCTGAATGACAAAAATGAAGATGTGCAAATGCCTAAATATATTGCTTTCTAGTTAAAAGATTGATTCATTTATCAAGTATCAGAATACCCCAATGTTGAAATCTTCCATAATTGATTATAATTTGACATTATATGCATTTCTAAATGAATTCATGGAAGCATAAGGATCTCAAGCAAGGGAAGAGTCTACATATAACCAAGAAGGCAAGGTATATTTTCAACCTAATCAGAATATCGTTCTTTTAAAAGATTTAAATATGACAATGTAAATGTGAGGACAGGAAGGGAACGCGTGATTACATTGTAGACTGTAAACTCTGTAAAATGAGTGTCGAGAAACGAGAAGTTGAAGTTGTCTTGTAGTAGTAAAAAAAGCTTCTCCGGTGCAGTTGTGTCCCATCTGACATTCAAATATATGTATATTATACTATGCATTGAATCTGTTAAGCTAGCTTCAGTTGATAGCTATGTAAAATCAGTGTCAGTGAAGAAGATTATTGCAGAAAACGGAAACGATGAATATGGCTGATAGTAACGAGTTTGGGTAACATGTAATGTGTAGACCAGACAAGAACTAAAACCTCAAATCTAGAGTCTTGCTTAATTTGTTCATATCAGCTATCAGCATGTGCCTAAACTATCATGATTTATGATCCCCATTACATTACACATGTCCATAGAAGTTCAATGTGCAGAGCGATAAAGAACTCTAGAGATTATAACGTTATAAGGAAGCTCCAGAAACTCATGGAACACAAAATGGAAAATGCATCACAGTCAAATAGCACTCTTCAATTTGTAACTGTAACTGACTATACAGATTTGTATAGGCATGGTTTATGATTCATTGAGTGTTCTGCATAAATTTCGTCTCTATATCATGCACATTTATGTAGATTAATAGAGAAGACTGACAAACTAAATGATTTCCGCTCAACATCCTTATAGCCATTTCAGTCAGACTTCTGCATTTTTATCCTCATTCATTGTTATACTTATGTTAATGTATGTAAGTTGTAACTATACCGGTACGAGCGGTACAATACCGGCATGGTATCAGAATTTTCTGGATGTTCACTTGCTAAATGAAAAAGAAACTTGAACTACATGTATCAGATCAGAGTTCAGACGTTCCTCCGAGTGAAGACTTAATGATATTCATGTATGAAGCTGATGTATCCAAAAATACATGAGAGACTCATGTACCATGAGTCATGATTACAGCTTATATTCGATGATATACAATACATGAATGTAGTACTTACTTGCTTACAACAAGTTTATGATTAAGTCGGAGTTTCCTTCTAGGTGCTGGACCAGAGAGTTTCCATTTCTGTAAATCCCATTATATCTTATTCCGGTCGTGTGGCAGATATTCCTGTAGAAAATTCCAATACCACAACTTGTCTGGTAAGTAAAATATGTTTATTTTATTAACGCTTTATTTGCAGCGGAAACATTTTCAATAGACTGGGCTGGATGCATATGCGTCGCAAAAATACAGTTTGTCATGCTAGTTTTTTAGTCATACAGAAACCCAAGCAAATGTCAGTTTCATGTCAGAACATAACATATAGCAAAACAAAGGTATGCAAATGCAAGCAAAAGCAATGCATCCGTGAAATGAAATGACCTTGAATGATTTGGTGTTTCTTATAGTCAGGGCTTTGGGTGCAAAACTCGTTCACACAACGAGCAGGATAGAGTCAAGTTCATTCAAGTCAAATTTTATACCTCAGACAACTCACATATAGCATTACCGTAAAGGTAACTAAGTTTTTATACTATAACAACATGGATGCAGTATCAAGTTCATACACAGACATACGATCATAATATAATTTTCAGATCTATCCTGGAGATGTGAATACTTGGGACCAAAAGAGAGTAGTAAATCATATCTACTTTGGAAGCCGGTAAAACAGCACCAGAACTTATTCCAGTCTGTCAAGAGTCACGTACAAGGTCGTGTGGTTCATTGGAAGTTTCATTTGATATTCAAAATTGCATCCCATAAGGAAACGACAGCAGTCATCATGCACGACTTAATAATTTTCGGTGCGACGGGGTTTACTGGGAAATATGTGGTTGAAACGGTTGTGAACACTTTGAAAACGGGGAAAGGAGATAAGTTCACCTACGCTATTGCCGGTCGTTCGAAAGGAAAACTTGATTCCATCCTCAAGGAAGTGTCGGATTCCACAGGTAGTTTTTAATAATTATTGCAAACCAAGTTTAAAATCTTTAATTTTCATACCTAAATACTTTCATTTTGTATCGATTTTAGGAGAAGATTTGCAAAATGTACCCATCATCTTGGCTGATACGTGTGACAAAAAGTCTCTGCTTGAAATGGCCAAGCAATGCAAGGTTCTGTTGAACTGTGTGGGCCCTTACCGATTCAGTGGCAAGGAAGTGGTTGACGCTTGCATTGAGGCTGGAGCCAGTTGCGTGGATGTCAGCGGTGAACCGGAGTACTTGGAGAAAGTTCAACTCGAATGTGATGAAGCTGCCAAGAAGAAGGGAGTTTACATTGTGGGTTCTTGTGGGTTTGACTCCATTCCGGCGGATATGGGGATCGTTCACCTTCTGAAAAATTTTGGAGGTGATGTTAACTCCGTTGAGGAGTACGTGGAGACGGAAAATAAGGGAAAGGTAATGATCATGATGACAATTTCCAGTGTATTTTCAATAAAAAAATTATTAAAAAAATATTTTACTCTCTTTTAGCCAACAAAGATCCATTACGCAACGTGGGCGTCTGCTGTTCACGGGATTGCCAATGCTAAAAACTTACGACCAATTCGTGAACAGATCTTTAACGTTGAACCAAAGCCACCAAAGCCCCGTCAAAAGCTGGAAAGAAGGTATTCATAGGCAGAATCGGATTCTGAGAATCCTAATAAGTTAGCTTTGAATTGCGTAGTTTGTGTTAATGACTTCATTTATTCATTGACTTTCTCGTTATTTTCAGACCTGTTCTTCACTACAATGACGTTGTTAAAGCGTGGTGTCTTCCATTCCCCGGTTCTGATCGCTCTGTGGTGATGCGCTCCCAAAACCTTTTGTACCGACTTCGCAATCAACGCCCAGTTCAGTCGTACGCTTATGTGAAGATGGGATCATTAATATCATCGTTGTTTCTCATGATTGCTGCGGTTATCTTTGGAGCTCTCGTTTACGTTCCTTTTGGATTGGGTCAATGGATTTTGTTAACGGTAAGAAGAGAGGATATACTACTTATATTTGTAGTAATGAAAAAGCTGCATAGTTTGCATTTTTTGTTGCCACATAGTTCCCCAGATTGATGTCATTTGGATTTGTCACCCACGAAGGACCAAGCCGAGACGAAATGGATAAGCTTGAATTCACTGTAACCCTTTACGGGCAGGGTTGGAATGAGAAACTGGCTGAACCCAGTGACCAACATGTTGAGAAGCCAAATAAAAAGAAAATCGTGAAGGTATGTAATCAAAAGAAGAATTCTTATACAAGGTTTTCACATACCATTACGTAATTGAAAATGGAATCGCAGGTTTCCGGAATTAATCCTGGTTATGGAGCCACTTGCGTTTGCCTCTTGCAATCTGCTTTGACTATTTTGAAGGAGAAAAACAAAATGCCAGCCAAGTATGTACAAATAGTATAATTTTCAACTTAATTAATGCTTCGTATCTTTCTTTAACAAAGGTCACATTTCATTTCATTGTAACTTTTCAGCGGAGGTGTCTACCCACCTGGTGCCGCTTTCTCAGAAACAAATCTCATTAAACGTCTTCAGGATAATGGAGTTACTTTTGATATCCAAGATGCTTAAAGCGTTAGCATACGGACCGGATAAAATATTTATGATTCTTTTGATTTAAAATTGAATATGTTTGTTTTGTAGCCTAACATTCCGTAACGTTTAACTTTATTGAGTAAATTTCATATCATTTACAAGTGTACGCAAATTAATTATGTAAGAGACAGAGACTGAGGGGCGAAGTGAAAGTCTTTAGTTTCAAGTTTATGTATGTCAACACGTAGCTTTAATTATTGTAAAATTGAGTCATATTTTTGGCTAAATCAAAGGTTAGTAAGCTCTCTTGTGGGTATCATTTAATTTATCAATATTTCTATATTTATTTAAAAGTTTCTCAATATGGAAAAATAAATGGTAAAGTTTAAATCTGATTGTGCCTATCTTCATTAGCTCATTCACTTTTGAAATATCTCGAAAATTGCAGAACTGGATGAACGAAACAATCCATGCGGATCTGCAGAGTGAGAGGAACACGACCACACACAGCCAGTTAGGTATCACAAATATCTGCCATCTTCTGTATACACTACGAGATCCTTAGGGCACGGTACGGGCTATCTACGCTGATTCTCATGCTATGGATGCGGCTTAGCAAGCTTATATGCAAGAATGAAGGACAAAAGAGAAAAGCATTTTCCATAAAAAATTACATTGCAATAGTTAGTTGATGCCGATAGTATTATTGTGTAAGTTCCTTTGTTGATGTGCATGAACCCATAAATTGAATTGAGGAAATCAAAATGCAATGGATGCGAACATGCAGTGCACTGATTTATGCCCTCAACTTGTGCATAATCCATTTCGACTAACTTACTTTATAAAAACATTCATCTTATCCATTCAACAATGCTAAGAAGTCCAAAGTGTCCATGTCATATTCACATTATTGTCATCAGCCAGCATTACATACAAGGTGGGAAGGGTTTCATGTTTCATAATCATTGTGTTCTTTGAATATTTAATCTCAATCTTTAAACATGAATGGTCGGACTGAATAAATTACCAATTGGAGTGTACCCATTCACCTCCGGAATCAAGAGAAATATGTACATACATTAGTGTATGCCTTTATCGATAATCTATATGGATATCATCACCTCGATGCTTTCTGGAAAATGATGATCAATCAAGCATTGGATTAGCTAGTCTAATGTTGAATGTAGCTTGCAAACCGGCTTGCAACCTCATTGATTCATCCTATTGCACAGTTTAATGTTATAAATGTAATACTTGCTTAGTTAGGATAGTCCTTGGTAGTTCAACATAAACACAATGGATTCCTGAACAAAGGAATAATTTTTATACATAACTATTACCTACATCATGGGTATATCATATCGGTCCTCATTTCTTGTCCATTTTATGACTCAATAGAACAGAGGAGAAGGTTCGCTCAACACAACAATCTCTTTTAGCCGATGAATCGAGTGCGAGGAAGAGAGCCAAGTCCAAAAAACGAGCGAGCATGCATAAAGATGAATATTATGAGTCGGCTACGCCTGAACCAGAAAAGTATAAAGACAACGTGCTTCTCCACTAGCTCTTTTTTATAAGTATCCTTTTCACATGAATGGAATATACCTAAAAACTTATCATTTCCTCCTTCGTCTCGTCTCATCTTTCTTTGCATTCAACTATAGTGAAGTATAGGGACGGAGCTCATTCCAGATCTAGATTCCTCACTGGATAATAATAATAATCATCATACATATTCAACCATTATTATTTTTAAGTTGTCCAGTTTTTGAAAATAATTAGATACTTCGTCAGTGCACATCGAACACAAGTTGTTGATACAAAGGAGTCATATACAAAACAAGTTAATATACCCGGCGATTCATTGGGCTCGGAGGATCCTTTCTTTGTTTGGATTAATTTAGATATTATTGTTAGTCAATTCTAATCAATCATGGATTCTGAGAAGTTGGCCCGCATTCAGGCTCAGGTTCGAATTGGAGGAAAAGGCACAGCCCGGAGGAAGAAGAAGGTTGTTCACAGAAGTGCCACCACAGATGATAAGAAACTGCAGTCGACGCTCAAGAAGTTGGCTGTTAGCACGATTCCAGGAATTGAAGAGGTGAGATTGAATTCGAATATGACGATGGGAACAATGTTGATGAATGAATGAGCCTTGAAGTGTTTTCAAATTGATGTTTATAGTCTAGAACAGTAGATGTTAAATGTTAATGAGTTGCGCTAATACCTTGACTTCTTTATAATAATAATTGGGTCATGATAACTTGAGGTTAGGACACGTTTAGTTAAGTCTATTTATGTTTTGAAGCTGGTCCAGTTAGTGACACTGTATTAAGTATTGTATATGTTTGGGATTTGACTTGGAGAAAGCATTTAAAATCAAAAGTCACTTATTCAAGGCCAATTTTTTGTGGTAAATAATTTAGGTTTATTGTCGCCTGTTTATGACGCGTAATAAGTTGTAGACTTTTGTTATCAGTTTATGTAGATGGTATAAGGTGTAACTTATTATAATAATTGTTGTTCTTACAGGTAAATATGATAAAGGAAGATGGCACAGTTATCCATTTTAACAATCCTAAGGTTCAGGCATCCTTGGGCTCTAATGTCTTTGCTGTCACAGGACACGGAGAAACCAAGGGTGAGTTACGGAAATAATATATATAAGATTGATAGTATGTAGTATATATTAATGATTAGTTTGTGGAGAGTTTTTGATAACACTGATTTCAATTCAACAGAGGTCGCGGAAATGTTGCCTGCTATTCTAAGCCAAATGGGCCCTGAAAGCTTGGAGCACGTTAAAAGATTTGCGTACACTGGACAACAACGTTTCGGTGGTTTGAGTGGACTTGGTGGTGCGAAACCTGATGCCGGTGAAGAAGGCGATGCTGATGACAGTGATGACGAAGACGTACCAGATTTGGTCTCTAACTTTGATGAGCCAAGCAAAGACGAATCCGGTAAAACGACTGAAAAGAGCGATGCTCCCAGCCAGCCGGCTGAAACTAAGGAATAGAAACCTGATTGATTTTTCTTCATAACATAACGGCTTAAAGATTAAGAATCACAAAAAATAAGATTCGTACGGTATATTATATGCATATATATACACTTCTAAGAACCTTTTATTCATGATGTTTAACAATAAAATACCTTTCGTTTGTTGAATTATCATTGAAAGAGTTAATGGTGACCATTACATTGGCTGACTCTATGAATTTTTCAAAAAAAAATTGTAATATTTACAAATTTAGGTACATAAAACGAATCATTGTCGTAGCTCATCGAGTCTTTTTTGTTAATACATAATTTTTAGTCTTCTGTGTTAGTTCTGCCACACTCAGTTGCAGGAACAAACGGACACAAATAAAAGTGTAATTATCTGTTACACCATAACTCTCAATCCCTTATTCTTTACTTTACCTTAGTGCACTTATACAGTTCATCCGTCAACCATGTCATGTCATTAGGTTTTTGCAAGTATAAATTAATGCGACGAAATCGACTTTAGAATAAATGCTTTCATTCATTTGTATAAATACGTATGGTTTTATTTGTTCATAGATGCCATGTGGTTAGTTATAGTAGACCTTAAAATATACAACCTAATCAAATTGTTTCAAGGCCATTCGTGTTATCCTGAACTATTTCCAGACTCTCATCCTGGGAAAATGTGCATGTCCAGTAAGTCAAAAACCTCGTAGGATGGGGTGGTTGCACTTGGCTTTGAAGTTGTTATTTTCATCATGAAGAGCTCACTAAACTGTAAAATACGGCTTTTCCCATATGTAAAGTTCTCAGTTGTTACACTATTTTTCATATACATCTCTTACCTACTTCATTATGAAGCATTAGCATTACATTTGGAAAAGTAGCTTATACTTTGTACGTAACGTGTATTTGAATTTGAATTCGAATACAAAAGTCAAACGAAACATTTTACATTGATTCTATAACTAAACCCTTCGTTTGACTGCAAAACTCCGACTTCAAGCGAAGAGCTATAAATAGATCACCCTTTGTGATCACAAAGATGATTATGGATGGAAATATGCATGCATGTGTGAGGTAGTAAGCTATCTAGCATTTCCTACTCTGCAGTCTGCACTACATTTAATGAATGCCCACCCTATATATAAATCCGCTTCCTTGTGCCTTTTTTAATGTATGGGATTCCCAAAGATTCTTTTTGTAAACTTTCAGCATCCCCAAAACCAAGCCACTCGGAAATTTTTAGTCAGTCATTGGAATGATGTTTCAATGAAAACGTTCTTAACAGAATGATCTTCAGTATAAACAATCACAAATGAAGAGTGAGTGAGTGAGAGAAATGCACCTATATCTTGGCACTTACTTGGTATATATAAGTAAAAATAGTATACATTTACATTTTATAAGAAAGAGGGGTACAATGTTTGTTCGGAAGCTTCATTGAGTTATATTATGCAGCATGTATGCAATCGCAGGAATAGTATCCGAATACATTATAATGGG
Organism: Orchesella bifasciata; assembly: GCA_034697805.1. Classification (NCBI taxonomy): domain Eukaryota; kingdom Metazoa; phylum Arthropoda; class Collembola; order Entomobryomorpha; family Orchesellidae; genus Orchesella; species Orchesella bifasciata. The sequence continues at coordinate 1,287 of JAQGAP010001876.1, read as the reverse complement.
CTTTTTGAAGTCGATGCTCACCGAATTCCTAAACGCATTCAAAACTTTTATGTTTATGTAGTACTCCAATATCATCGGCTCGACTTGGTGTTTTCATCAGGTTTGCCTACATATCGAGGAGTTGTACACTCATTGTCAGCTTTTACTATGACTTGTAGTCGCCTTTTGCTTGCTTGCTTGTTGGCACACCCCTCCTATTCAACGACATCCTTGCCGTTGGAAAAACAAACGGTGTTTTGGGGTAAGATAAACAGTAGAGGATGTCTTTGACAGTGTAGTCGTCGTAACGTAAAAGTTGTGCCAGAACGAACCGAGTAGAAAGTGAAGCGTTTTGCAGTGGAGCCCCTCACCAGAATATCATGGTGCGTTTGGCTTGGAGTTCCGTATGCATTAAAAGGTGGAATAAAAAGTAGGAAACAGTGAACCGTGCCAATATCAATAACCTATACAATATCAACATGTAGTATAACAAAAGCCTTGGTGTCAAAATGCTTTACGGTAATGTAATGCCGAGTTGAGATTCATTTCTTTTTGCAGAAGACCTTTTTGTTTTTGTTTTTGGAGGTCTTTAAAAGACACTCTTGGAGTTGCGTCTTAGCCTTAGGTTGGAAAGATAAATGGAGAAAAAAGCATAGAACTTCCTATAGTCAAATTTTAATAGGCAATTACTCGCTATTTATATATGTGTGTAATGTCACGACATATGGCTAACATTGTGTTCTGAAACGAAGCCGACATCCAAGCTGTATTAATGGATGTTACCTCTTTCTTGTTAGCGCTGTGTGGGGACGACTAATTTTTATATACACACATGTTCCGAACTTTTCTCCCTTTGACTTTCCCCAGCCATACACATTGCCATTGCCAATGAATCAAATACACTATACATATAGCCTTACAGCTTTACCTATAGTGCACTGACACTAGTTGACTGTATGACTGGCAGAATCTCAAGTTGACACCAGGGCAGCAGAAAAATCATTAACATTTAGCAAAAAAAAATTTGTACATCTCCCAAAGAATGGAAGATGGGGAAGGGAACATAATATCGTCATCATCATCGTCGTGTCGTCAGTCAGAGAAACACCAGCAGCAGCATTAATGCTGCAGTGCAAACCTGTCGCACTGATTTTCCTCCTGAAAACCTAAACCTTTCTCACAAAAACTGATTATAGCTCTTAACCATAAAGTGCTGCCAATAAATTAGCAAAATGTGGAACATTTTTCACACAAAATAATATCGTTTTACATCCTTAGTGAAGTGAGTTGGGTCTGTACCATTCCAAC
>JAQGAP010001875.1:0-17529 GCA_034697805.1 Orchesella bifasciata | reverse complement strand
GAGTAGGTGACATTGGTATGAGTAGGTTACACAATATTTGGTAGGTGACATATCCTAGAAAGTTAGGGTAGGTGACATACGTGGTAGGTGACATAGTAGGTGGCAGTAGGTGACATCTAGGTAGGTGACATTGCCGCCATTGGTTTACCGTGACCCAGCTTTCTACTTCCGTCATCCGCTACCATACCACAATCTCCACTGCAACCGTGTAATAGAACTGAGCAAATCAGAGTTTTGTATAAAAAAAACTTCTTCAACCCGTTTACTTTGCTGTACAACTGTACTTGAAAATCACACTCTTGCCGCACCATTGCGACTGTTTCCATTGCATCATTTTTCAAAGTAACTATAAACGATTATTTATATACATGTTCCATTTCAAATTTTTCCTTCTTTATAAAAGTAAGATTGATAGAAATTCTCCTGGCGCAAAAGGCTGCCAACACGGCACTATATTTGCCATATATTGGAATTCATATTTCATAACAATATACATACTAATCGCAGTTTTTACATGTTTTTACGAAAACGTAATGGCATTGTCACCTACTCTTCCTGTAATTCTGATAGCGTGCCGAATTGGCAGACTTATTCATGTACTCCCGTAACTGATAAACCTCACCAAAAGCTCGTGTTGGTCATCGTCGTCGGTAAATAATAACCATATAGGTTCCTATCAACGTACAATTCTGCAAAATCTTACTCAAAGGTTTTCCAACTCAAAGCCGTGGAACCTAAATGGCAAAACCCAACCGCCAATGAACTGGAAAAACTGAGAAGGCAAAACATCATTGTGTCTTGTTTGAAAGCATGAAACATTTGTCCAAAGTGTTACATTTTTAACGATACACTTCAAGGTTCCAATCCGTGGCTGTACATTCCCATACACAGACGTCACGCTCAATATAAATAAGTATATCCATGATGTCTATTAATGTAGCATGCTGCTCAATCACTACAGCTCAAATGTTTTGTATATTGATATCCATAAGCCCCCAGTGAGTGGCACATAGGGTAACTGCTCTGATTTTAAAGCTGTCGTAAGCTAAAAGCTAACCCAACGAGCTCTTTTAATAAAATTTGGGGAGCTCTACTAACGTTCTGCTCATTTCAATGTGCACGTTTTATTATTTGTGATATATGGGTAGCGGCCAGGTAAATAATATCCGTGAGTTTTATACTGATCCCATTCTGCATGCGGTGATACATATGCCAGCCCGCCACCCACTGAAAATACTTTATATGTATATTGGGAATTCCCGGTGGTATCCATTCTTTATAATGTTAAACCTATTGTTTTATATAGATATATGCTTGCTTTGAAAACTGTATCCGATTATTTGATTGGCTGGAAACGATTTGGAGCATTGACCGTTGTTCCCTGTATTTTAGTATTTGTGTTGCCATCCACCCACTTGCACTTGAGACTTTCATCAGCTCACGTTGCTACAACTTAACTTAATGAGCGAGGTGTTATTGTCATAATATAACATACAATGTCAACGAACAAAAATTATTTCGTTCGCGCTCGTTTGTCTCTCCTGCTGGATTGATGGTTTAAACAGCTCTGAGTTAAACATACCACATGACTTTATTAATGCGGTGTTTGTGATGTTACGTGCTAAGTACCTACCATGCAGGTTTAATCGACGATGTCTAGTTAACAGTAGTTATGCTTTATTTATCAGTAAAAGGGTTACAAGCACAAAAGTGTAAGTATGAAAAATATGTATCAAGCCGGAATCGGATGGATTGTCCTAGTTCTGGATGAGTCAATCCAGTCTTGTGCAGATAGCTCTCTTGTGCTTCCAATGGCTTCGTCTGAGGCGCTGATCCTTAGCCTAATGCAGAGCAAGCTTGGACGGTGTGGCTCAGTGTTATTAAATCATAAAGTTTTCTACTTCCGTCATCCGCTACCATACCACAATCTCCACTGCAACCGTGTAATAGAACTGAGCAAATCAGAGTTTTGTATAAAAAAAACTTCTTCAACCCGTTTACTTTGCTGTACAACTGTACTTGAAAATCACACTCTTGCCGCACCATTGCGACTGTTTCCATTGCATCATTTTTCAAAGTAACTATAAACGATTATTTATATACATGTTCCATTTCAAATTTTTCCTTCTTTATAAAAGTAAGATTGATAGAAATTCTCCTGGCGCAAAAGGCTGCCAACACGGCACTATATTTGCCATATATTGGAATTCATATTTCATAACAATATACATACTAATCGCAGTTTTTACATGTTTTTACGAAAACGTAATGGCATTGTCACCTACTCTTCCTGTAATTCTGATAGCGTGCCGAATTGGCAGACTTATTCATGTACTCCCGTAACTGATAAACCTCACCAAAAGCTCGTGTTGGTCATCGTCGTCGGTAAATAATAACCATATAGGTTCCTATCAACGTACAATTCTGCAAAATCTTACTCAAAGGTTTTCCAACTCAAAGCCGTGGAACCTAAATGGCAAAACCCAACCGCCAATGAACTGGAAAAACTGAGAAGGCAAAACATCATTGTGTCTTGTTTGAAAGCATGAAACATTTGTCCAAAGTGTTACATTTTTAACGATACACTTCAAGGTTCCAATCCGTGGCTGTACATTCCCATACACAGACGTCACGCTCAATATAAATAAGTATATCCATGATGTCTATTAATGTAGCATGCTGCTCAATCACTACAGCTCAAATGTTTTGTATATTGATATCCATAAGCCCCCAGTGAGTGGCACATAGGGTAACTGCTCTGATTTTAAAGCTGTCGTAAGCTAAAAGCTAACCCAACGAGCTCTTTTAATAAAATTTGGGGAGCTCTACTAACGTTCTGCTCATTTCAATGTGCACGTTTTATTATTTGTGATATATGGGTAGCGGCCAGGTAAATAATATCCGTGAGTTTTATACTGATCCCATTCTGCATGCGGTGATACATATGCCAGCCCGCCACCCACTGAAAATACTTTATATGTATATTGGGAATTCCCGGTGGTATCCATTCTTTATAATGTTAAACCTATTGTTTTATATAGATATATGCTTGCTTTGAAAACTGTATCCGATTATTTGATTGGCTGGAAACGATTTGGAGCATTGACCGTTGTTCCCTGTATTTTAGTATTTGTGTTGCCATCCACCCACTTGCACTTGAGACTTTCATCAGCTCACGTTGCTACAACTTAACTTAATGAGCGAGGTGTTATTGTCATAATATAACATACAATGTCAACGAACAAAAATTATTTCGTTCGCGCTCGTTTGTCTCTCCTGCTGGATTGATGGTTTAAACAGCTCTGAGTTAAACATACCACATGACTTTATTAATGCGGTGTTTGTGATGTTACGTGCTAAGTACCTACCATGCAGGTTTAATCGACGATGTCTAGTTAACAGTAGTTATGCTTTATTTATCAGTAAAAGGGTTACAAGCACAAAAGTGTAAGTATGAAAAATATGTATCAAGCCGGAATCGGATGGATTGTCCTAGTTCTGGATGAGTCAATCCAGTCTTGTGCAGATAGCTCTCTTGTGCTTCCAATGGCTTCGTCTGAGGCGCTGATCCTTAGCCTAATGCAGAGCAAGCTTGGACGGTGTGGCTCAGTGTTATTAAATCATAAAGTTTCGTTTTTCTGATACACTACCACATTTAAGCACTAAACGGAACCTTTAGCCATAAGGATTTCAACAAAAATATTTGTATTGTCATTCTTCATAAAATGTTATTTCGAGTCACTTATGACTTTTGAAACCATACCGTTTTAACTGGTGCTAAAAGTTTTTAAAAAATCATAGCAGTAGTCACATTTTTTTTTCAAGTAATCATTATCAAAAACAAAATGCCATTGATTTTTATTTCATCAGTATAGACAAGGTTTCAGCATGTCCAGAAATGTCGATAAGGGGGTTATAACAAATGAATCATCATTTTCCAAACAAATTTCGAATTAAAACAATCAAATCTTTTGGATTGGAAATATGAAATCCTAAAACTAAATGCAGCAGACTTGTCCATTTTTTTCACTTTAAGAAAGAAAAAATATTCAAACAATGTCTATGTCAGCAGATTTGGTACTTCACGATATCTGTCAGCCAACTTCATTATCAATCCACCATAAAACTTTTAAAAATCTTAAGTACAATTGCCAATGGCCATGTATGCATCATGTATATACATACGTATTTGCATGTATTTATTGCGGTTGGTATCTTCAGTCGTCATCAGAGGTTAAAAATCGGGATGTAGTAAATGGTGCTAAAACCATTTGGTGCTAAAAACTTTGTCGTAAGATCAGACTTTTACGATACTTGTATGAAACCTCCAATCCAGGCAAATAGTTGAACAACTTCTTAAAATTATGTAAAAACACACACACATATTCATATGTACACAGTTACTGCATCCGAGCTGAAAATTGTGACCATCTATTTCATTTTCATGAACTTTTCATCGTTGGCTACTAAAATGACGTTCACGACACGGTTCATTCTCACAGTATAACAATACATGAATTCAGACATTTGTTGTGTTCAAACGTCCAATCCTATCTGGCGATTTTAAAACAAAACAATTGATTCTTTGAGTCCTGGCGAATAATTTACTAAATGGGATGCGGTTAAGAAAATTCAACTAAAAATGGGTCAAGAATGCCGAGGGTTTGAGAAGTCGAATGGCAGTTATGTTAATGTCAGTTGGTTCAAGTTTGCAATAATAAACAAGAGATACATTTCCTTTTCGTCGTATGCATAAAGTAAAATCCGGTTTCAGTAAAATTTAACTAATTGCTGCTTTGTAATGAAATATATTCAATAAAGATGTGTCTTCTCAAATCATTGCTAACCCTAGTAGACATTTGAGTTCAAGGTCATGCATAAGGTTGGCTGTGCAGGATACAAAGTTCACGAGTGCCCCATGTGATCTTATGGTCACAGTCTTATGTAATGCATTCTTATGAAGTATGTGTTCTCTAATTAGTTATACCTCCATGTTAAAACATATAAAAAATCTAACCTCCATTAGTTAATTGGTACAGTAAAAATGAATATATCTATGACAAGAGTATAAAAGAGGGTACCCTTCTCTGTTAAAACGATAACTTTCACCCTGACGTATGTTATTTAAGAACTCTGTAACAGGTAAATTTTTTTACTAATGTAAAGGTATCCAAATCAAAAAGTACTTTATAGTCTCGGTTCTGTGGACATATACGCGCTCTTGCTGCTTTAACCTAATTCTCAAAATAACGAAACCTTTATTTTTAGAATAATTTCTAGCGGAAAGACAAATTCAAAGCGAATTAGGATTATGAAACTGTCTCCAAATTTATTGACTATGTTGTAAAAACAAACTGTTATTTCTTGTCATTCTAACACTTTCTGCAACTTTATCATACGCAACTTTTAAATAAAAAAAACTCATGCTTCTGTCTTTTTTTGCGATTCTCTCACACGCTGTTTTTACGAAATATATCGTGGATTTCTTATTTAAGTCTTCACGTTCATATTTGTCAAAAAAATTGGTCAAGATGATGCTAGTAGAAATAAAGCTTGCCTTTCAAAGTAATTAAAAAGGATTTGCCCTGACATAAACGTATATTGTTATGAACAAGAAAACCGTTGATACAGATTCCTTCATAGATAACACAAAAGTTTAACGAACAAAGAATGCACACACAAATGCGATTGAAAACATTGCAATGTATTGAATGTCCATGTTAATGTTGAATGATTACCAGAAATCATAAACACATCATGATTATGGGATTCACCTCTTATCAACGTCAGTAAAACGATATTGTGGCGCTTACTCCATAGTAGTTTGTCGTCTGTTGGCCCCATAGCGTGATAAAGAAGTAGTTGGTGATGCGGAGATGGATTGGTAATTTACGATATGTAATGTGTAGTGGATTGCGGTGCTAAGTTAAAGGTTGCTCAATAATCAGTCGACTCAATCCAAAAATACATACATACATGTATATGTTAAGTGGTGAACTAAGTAATAATCAGTTTGGATTTTATTAATAATTTAGTATTGGACGGGACGTAAAAACTTGAAATGAATGATGTCTTCAGAAAATCACATTAAGAATATTTTGTGAACCTTTACATTCTTTTTCAGGCATTGAAAGAGTATGAAAGACATTTTTCGTCCATTCAGGTGGTAACTAAAAATTGCTATACATAGCGAATTAATTGATGGGCACAAAAACTACTAAAAATAAAGCCCTAAACAAGTTAAATTAAAACTAAAGTAACCTAAATTATTATTTGTTCATTAACATTTAAAAAAAAATTCATGAAAACTTGGGAAATAAACCTTTTTGAAAAAATTGAAATAAAATAATTGCGAAATGAGCTCACATAGACAGTTTCAGAAGATTATATGCTTTGAAAGTACATACTATTGCAAAATCAATCAAAATACTAATTTAAACTTTACAAAAAATTATAATCCTTCATCTTCATTCCATTCATTTGTTATTCTCATTTTTGCTTCAAGTATTTTACCCTAATTTATCAGTGAAAGGAATAGTAAGGCATGGAAAGGAATGATATTTCTGTCATTCCTTTCTGAAAGACCTGGAGCACTAATTGCAAAGGATGTAGAATCATTAATCAAAATCCGGGGTAATAACTTTAAATGAAAGTTACAACATAAAGTGAAACAAAATATTTATGGCTTACTTTTGGATTTTCAAGATTGTAACTGTAAAGGTGTAACAGTCATAAAACCTTGTGAGAACGCTGCAATAAGGAATAAGTCCGCGCAAAGAATCTGGAACGTTCCACAAAATTCATACATTAGTAACAAGCACATATGCTTACGTAAATTTTTTCGTTATGTATGATCTCTTGAGCAATGAGCTTTTTGAACTATGCAAAATCTTTATAAGAATCCTTTTTCTGTAAGTCTGGTTGTCCTGTAACTAGTAATGCATAACAAAATTGGATGATTAAAAGTATTTATTTTAACCTGTCCAAAAATGTCGTTATGAAAGCCGAAATATATACACACAGTCAAAAATCCAATCGAACAACTATTCATTTTCTAGTTTTTTCAAGATAGTTTTTTAATGAATGAAGCAATTTGATTGAAACTTTTGTTATACAATAACTAAAAGTAATTCGCAGTTATATTGAGTTTGTCTGAGAGCATAATGTCTTAATGAGTACTCAAAAATTGATTTTGCGTCATGGATCGTAAAATGACGCCAAAAAAATTAATCGAGCAAAAATGGTTTTCGGTAAATTACGGACTGTAGAGTTTTAAAATGTAGTTTTAAAATGTAAAAGTAAAATGATAAAGTGTTATACAACTGTTCTGCAACCAGTAAGTATGGCTACTATTGGAATAGTGAAGAGCAGGAAAGCTGCGATAAGTATGCAATTGCACTGGTCGTGAGTGATGGAATTTCATAGTCTTTTAAATTTAAATAGTACAAAACCTTATGAAGAACCATAATAGAAACACGATTTGTCAAAAAACACCAAATCAGAGTTCAGTTGGAGTAAAGCAGGCAAATACAGCTACCGTTTGGGTGACCAAATATAGCTACCAGGTAGCTAAATTTAGCTACCTTCCAAAATGGAGTAAGGTCTTGCTACTTATCCAGCCCACGTAAATAGGTTGGAAGAATCGATTTATGCATTTTTACAGGTTGATGATGTACTTTCTATACAATTCGAGTACGCTCTTTTCAACGACGGTAACGGTTTTGTCTTAAACTTCCTTCAACCGCATCAAAATTACAAGGTAGCAGAATTTAGCTACTTTACCCTATCCTATCTATCCATGTTAAGGGTAGCTAAATTAGCTATTTTTGGGTACCCAAACGGTAGCTATATTTAGCTACCCGGTAGCTATATTTGCCTGCTTTGCTCCAACTGGAGTTGTAGCTTCAAGAAAACGTTCAAATTGGTAAATCCATCACCAAAACCTTGCAGGGGGTGGATTCAAGTTTTTGCAAAAATATTTGAAATAGTTGAGGTAGAATCACCATTGTATGCTTAAAATAAAGTCCTGACTTTGTAGAACATACTACATCTAATACCAAGTTGTCGCACAATGGATTTTGAAATATGTAGACCACGCAAGTACTAAACAGCTTCATATTCGTGACGTTACAATTCATCCCCTCTACCCTGCAGACGGTAAATAACTGTAACTAAACTACTATCAATGAAACACATGAACGACATGTGTAAACGAAGTGTTTCTATCGTTTTAGAGAGGACAAAGCCATTGGAAATTAAATTTCCTCTAGCAACACTGCGTTAGGCGTAGGGGTCAAACTGGCGTATTTGCGTTAATTTAAAAATCGCAACCTTCGAATGAATTGAGCATGATTCTTTTAAATATCGGGTACCTTTCTTTCAGAAATTGCTGTTTTTGGTGCTTAGAGTTTCTATAAAATTTATCGGTAGTTTTCGGTTAAACAGTCGCAGCGTTAAATGCATGCCCTAAGTTTAGTCGATGCCAAAGAAATCATAAGAAACATGTAAATGCTTTGAAGACGTCTAGTAATTATTGTAATGTAAAGTGATGTGAACAACTCTTCGAAGAGTTTTTATAAGTTAATTTCAATCGCAGTTCTTGTCTGACGAAGTTTTTGTTTAGTGGTAACTGCCTACCATGACCATTCTTCTGGCCTTTAAGAATTACGTTCATGAGCACATAATATTAAACGGTTAACGCCGAAAAAGTTTTGTTGAAATGGCTTGGACATTCTCCCTTTTTTTATTTTTGTGCAACCAATTGACTTCTGGCTTGAAAGATTTATTTTAGGTACAAAACTCTACATACTGCTGATTTTAAAACAAATATTGTATACGGTATAATCGCCAAAATCGATGCGGCAAAGTTTGTTGACGCAATCTGAAAATATGTTTACCTACTTTCTTCACCAACGTTTTGTGAACCTTCAGCTTTGTGAAATGAGTCCACAAACTGTAATATAAAACACAACGTACATGTGATAAAAGTATATATTAGGTGATAACCATCATATTAGTTTACACGTTAACTTATGTCTGCATGTTTACACTGAACTGTTATTTATCGTGAAACATTACAACTGCGACGGAACTCTCGTAAATAGGCGGATCACTGAAATAAGGTAATCGCCACTTTTACACTTTGCATTGCCGTGTTGAGTAGTGCAAATATCCTGTGACTACGCTTATTTTCTAAACAGCAAATCATAGTGCCGTTCTAAAATATCTGGTTTAGTATGTGCGTATTTAATCAATAAAAGTACTTCTCTTAGAAATCATAGAAACAGTTTGCATAAGAATCAATGCTTTTCTTCAGTTTTTTTAGCAATAAATTCTAAAGTTGGTTACGTTTTATTTTATTGTATACAAAATAGTCTGTTATAGCCGTGTGTTATTACCGATTTTGAATGTTTTCGTTCTGGAATGGTTTTTAGCTAATTAATTTGAAACAACTTTGAGTGTAAAGACGGACAATATATGTTTTAAACCTACAAAAAAGGATAAATTGTAGCTATTATTATAATTGTATTTTCTTCCCCCACAAACTTATATTTAAACCATTCGACAAGAGAAACCGACACTGTAATTGGAGTTACAATTACTTAACTATATCAGCCATATACTAAAACCAAAGCAATCACAGCTGCTAATCAAAGAAAATCGTGAGAAGAGAACTTTGTTACCGACAACCTGAGTAGTCTTGCAACCGATATTAAGGTATGATTTTTTGTTATACTCTTGTGCTTAAGTTTTGCATTCGTTTTGTGTTTTGTAAAAATATATGAATATAAAATCCCGATCAATAGCCAATTAATCAATTGCTTTAGGACTCTTCCCACATAAATTACATTTTACTATTTTTATACATCCGCCACCAATTTTTAACAAAGGTACTTAATAGTCAGTACAGTTACTCAATTAAAATTTGAATGTAAAAAGGTTTTAAAGAATATCAAACTATATAGAATGTGAACAAAAGTTTTGATCATTTAAAAAAAGCAAGTCTGGAATCAAAAATTTTCTGCAGTATCTGGATAGAACATACAATTCTGAGCGTAGGAACACCAGTTAGGGCTCGGGGTAAGGTCAAGACTTCTGAACTGGGGCTAGTTGAATCTTTGATGATAATCTACTGACGGAATCAATTTTTCTCCGTCATTTGGTAACCAAATGATCTGAAATTTTGCATGGGGATTTCATAAGATTCTTCAGGGGGTAATGTCAGTCAGCGTTCAGCGTGCAAATTTGCCCTCCCGCAGTGCAAATTATCACTCCTCGGTGGAGTGCTAATTTGCATCCCAAGCTTGCAAAATAAAACTGTAACCACCCAGTCAGTCAACCATACAGTCAACGAAATAAAAGGTACCAATGACATTTGCTGTTCAAAAGATGAGTGAGGAGTGATTAATTATGGTATCGTATGGTATACATATGTGAAGGAATACAAACAACATGTGATGTAACGCGCTCGCTCGGGTTGTGTTGCATTAGCTTCGTCCTTACTTTGCTGGTTGACGCCAATTCATTTTCGATGGATTGCTTGGCCCGTCTGTAGTAAATATAAACTATGATTATGGTTTTATAAATTTAAAATGCAAAAAATTAAAAACCTGACATACTCTTTGTTTACAGTTTTGTTATGACTTCGATCGTATGAGCAATGTAATACTATTACGTGGTATAATTAAAGTCGCTAGTCTCGAATTCCAAAAAATTGCCAAAAAGCAGAATTGTGCCGTATAGGCTACCAATGCTGTGCTTATAGGGTTGGCAAAGTATGGTCTCTGAATGAGACTGAAAGATACGAATACATCTGCATTTTAGTCATCAGTTAATATGACATGGCTCTTTCATATGACATGGCACCCACTAAAGCAGGCTAGCACATCTTGCACGTTGACACAGAACTCAAGGCTAGCTCTCATTTTTGTCAAACTTCCATGTTCCTGTTACCCAATTTTGAACATTTTAGCAGGACAAGCTTCCACCTGCAGCTTCAGTTTTTCCCTAGGCGATCTTGGAATGGTGGACTACAGTCTCTGGAATTCCTCCTGGAACAATTTCAAACAGTACGCTGAACCTTGGAGCTTTCTTTGTGCGCCTTTGCTTTGCATCTGAGAAAAAGCACTTCCTTCTCTACTGACGTTTGGTAGCATGTAACTTGTGGTTAGTCTGGAACTGGTCTCCGTCGGCTTTTTCTGCGACAAGTGTAGAGAATATATATTTGTACTTAAGTGTTCAGTGTCAAATCAATAATATAAGACTTGAACTTTTCACAAAAAACATTTCAGACCATTGGAATTTACAACCAATATATTCAGAATAAGAAGAAAAATGAAAGTTCTAATTTAGTGTTCAATTAAAGATGAATTCAAAATTCAAGCCACACAAACTAACGAGAAAGTCGCGAAACTTCATAAATTAGTGATTCCGTATGCAAGCCTGCTTAGTTAGTTCTGCAACCTGTAAAATCTTGAAAAGCTAAATCAAATCCATTTTTTCACTTCTACACTAAACTGATTTTTAAAGAAACATTTATAATGTTGAACAAACGCTTCTAAACAATGGAGGGGATAAGCTCAAGGCCGTACACAGTTCTACTAGTTACCATTTTGAAAATTAATTTAATTTACACAAATGTATTTTAGCATTGACTTTAAGCGTCAAAATACTAAATTTGTAACAAACATTTTATTTTATTAACTGGATTCAAAGAGTTACCGATATTTATTCCAAAACGTGGGATTTGCTTTTTCCTGTTGTTACTGCTCAGCGGCATTGCATATTAGGCATAATGGGGCCAACGAGAAGCCTTCGCTAAAATACTAGTTGGGTAAGTGCTTAATGAATGTATGCTTATACAGTCAACTTGTTAAGCACAGTATCATAGGCATTTATCACAAAGTAATATCCTTTTTCATTTGCTTATGAGTTTATGCTATTGTTATCGACAAGTTTCACAGATATTGCCGATGTACATTCCTTTACAATACATAAATCATTATGCTGCAGCTTGAAGTTGTCAAAAGATTAGATACACATTAACATCCACAGACTGCCGTAAAAAAGTTCTGCAATTGAGCTGCTTGCTTCAAACTGTTGTGAGCATCCAATATTTTATCATTGTCTCGGATATGTTGCCTTACACGTAACGCTATCGTGAAGCACTCCTTTTTATTTCATGTGTATATGCAAAACAATACAATGCTGCGGAATTCGTCAAATGAGGAAACTACGTCGGGGAAATGTTTTTGACTCATACTGATTTGCTGCAATGATTACTTAAGTCAAACATGATGTTTTTTATCAGTAAATTATCCATTAAATATGGGAACAGACATTGAGTATTAGTCACAATTGTCATAGACATTCTTCGTGCCCAAACTTGCATGGTACCTAAACTTTGCTCTTAAATGAATTCGTCACCTACACTCTAATTCTAAAAAGGATATACTCTGACGTCCAAGTTTTCATTCGTAAACTGAACGTTTGAGGTTGGATGTGTGGGTGTGAGTTTTACAACCGTTTCTACTGACTTCTGATTATAGAAGATGTTGTTATTTATTTGAAGTGACTTAGTAAAAAGTAACAATCCTTTCTTCCCTCAGTTGCAAGTTCTGCAATATGAAGTTTTAGTTACTATAAAGATAGCTCACTGCGGAACCTCGACACCTAACCGCTTTTTAAAGTTCCACTTGTAGTATCGAGAGTAATTAAAGTTATTTGAAATTTGTCGGGATACATCAGTTTTTATTGCATATAACTATATGAAACACCCTCCATTTTCACATCGCAAGCAATCAGCAAAACTTACCATATGAAGCTTATCAGAGGTGGTTTTGAACTAATAAATTTCTTCACCATTTGCGAAATATTTGAAAGTAAGCAATGTTTTATTTACGTGCTAATTAGTTTGAACAATGTTCAGGAACAACGACTTCTTTTTATTGAAAATGAAATGCAAGCATTATTATTATGATATGCAATCAACACTTGTGCTTGAACGGACGCAAAAAAGCAATAAAATAGCAACCGATAACAAAATATGCTGTGAAATTAATTTTTGTGTGGTATTTACTTCCAGGCAACCAAATTACCAAAAACTACAGTAACAATGGGAATAGGGTTTCAAGCCCTCGTCGTTGGGGATGATTGTAAAAAAATATTAATCTTGATTTGTCATTGGTGTGTAAGCAAAATTTTTGAACTTCCTCCTTTTTTATTTTTGATTAGCGTGTACCTACGAAAAAATTTGCAACATACTGAAAAGATCAGCATCATCTGAAATGCTGTGGAGTAAGCTGGTGGAACTTTCAAGGACACTTGGTGTTCCAGAGGACCAAATGGCTACACCATGGTTGCTAAACAAAACCGAAACCCATGAATCAATATTGATCGAAATGCTTGAGAAATGGAGAGCCGGGGCAGGACAAAATGCGAAACTTGAAACGCTCCTAATTGCCTTTAGGAGTAATGGACTGCATGCTTGCGCTGGTAACTGACTTAAGAAACTTCTAAAAAAAATAATATTATGTACATGTTCTTTGCAGCGCCACAGAGCTTCAAAGGAGCTGAATTATGGCCAAAAGTAAATTTGAATAGATATTTTTTATGAAGGAAATTAGGGTTTTTTGGATCATGTCGTCTAACTCAAAGTGTACCAGGAAAATTTTTTAACTACAGCCACAAAGTGTTCGAAATTTCATTTAAAATCTATCAAAAACCTATGATTTCCCAACATTTTATTATTTATAAAAGTTTCATTCTTTCACAATGTTTTCCACACAATGCAAGATAACGTACAACTCCTCAGTGTTATAATACCAGTAGAACCAAGTTTATATCTTTGGTACATTTCCTACAATTAATTGAAGTTGGGTGTTTTTGAACTACCAGCACAGATGTTCAAACAAGCTCAAATTTACGAAAACAAATTATTTACAAACAAATTTAAAAACGACAAAACTCAACAACTAAATTGACCTTTCTTGATGACTGGCGTTGTGTTATGTTGTTTTTAAATATAAAATGATAAGTATGATAAAATATAACGGACAAACTGTCTCTGATACATTATTAGACCAAAAAGATGTTGCAAGCGACATATATGCATATTTTGTCAAAAATGAAAGAATATGATTAAAATATTTTCACAGACGACTTAAAGGAGCATTTTTTTGGGAACGATGTTTGCTGTAAAATGGAACAAATTACCAACGCCACAACTTGGTATGACCTCTCAGAAAACCTGGCTTTGGAGATCCGTAATAAGGTTGTAGTCTTCCAGGGTAAGCAGGTAAAGCTAAATGAATGCGTTGGTGACATTTCACTAAGTAAGATTGATTCAACCATTTTGAATGAGTTGTCGAATGACAAAGTCCCGGTATTGATAAATAAACAAGTCCCTGAAGCGTGGCAATACTACACTGCAAGGAGATTGCAAACAAGAAACAGACTGAAAATAGAAATCTTTCAAAACAACAAAAAAGACATTATTTTAGTTCAGGGTATCACGAGAATGAAACTGTCATCTCTTGTGGAAGGTTCCACTGACTTGTCTGTAAACCAAATTCAGAGGATAACGGCTCGGTTTCTCGTGCTTGAGTACGAAGATGACTTTGGAAGAATTTGCAAGATAGCAGCTGCACCTGTTCACTGGATTAAGTTTGAAAACGAAGCATATTATTGGGTCAAATCATCTGGACCTGTAAATACTCTCCAGCAGTATGTAGATGAAGCTTTTGATTCCATCCATGAATCTAAATTGGTTACAAGAAGAGATCAAAGACATATTATTTCTGGTTCACCTGGAATGGGAAAATCCATGTTGCTCTCTAACATTGCAAATAAAATATTAAAAGAAAGTCCAACAACATTAGTACGCTTCATTGTTTTAAAGGAATTTCTGGAACGCATGGGAAATCAAACTGTTAGCATTGACTCCATCATTTCACTTATCGCCGAGCGTTCGTCGAAATATCCATTTGGAAGGGAGCTAGTGAAACATGGCTTAACAACAAACAGCATTTTGATGTTGGATGGCTTCGACGAAGTGCTCCCACATCAGATTGAAACTGCAAAACAAATTCTTCAGAAGATAATGGAAAATTTAAAATCGGTGCGCTTGTTCGTAACCACAAGACCACATTTTCTTGAGGAGCTGGAAAACTTGTTTCGCGTGCTTGGGTACACAATTCAACCGTTTGAAGAGGAGGGTGCTGTAAATTTATTGCAGATGCACTGGAATTCACGAGGAGTTAGCACGAGTGTCGTCTTGACGAATTTTGCAAAATCTTGTCTTCACTCACTTCCATCTAACTTGACAGATTTTGAGCAAAACATTGCTGGAATTCCGTTGCAATGCAGACTGGTAGCGGAGAACCATTGGGAGAATGTAAAACGTTTTACCGAGCTGGGTTACAACGCTGACTATGTGAATTTAAAATCCATGTCCATTTTTGAAATGTATGAAGGATTTGTGTCTGCTTCATTTGCTTCATATTTGCTTCAATTTGGAGACGGTGATTTTCCAGAAAATCACAGACAAGAAAAGGACGGTCACATGCGTAAGGCCATTCAACTCACGGCTCTCAAACATGCGCACATACATTTGGCTTTGGAGTTACTGTTTCCTGATGATACCCATTTATTTCTTCCACTTCTTTACGGCAGTACAACCATTTCACCAAAAGCTTTAACCCGGCTAGGCATTCTTGAAGTAAACGAAGCAGATGAAATTCGATTTGTCCACCGTACATTTGCAGAGTACTTTATAGCTCGTTTTGTTGTGGAGATGATTAGCATCCAAGGGGCACAAATAGATTTTGTACTTTCAAATGTATTGAAAACCACACCCGCTTATGAAAAAATAGAGCTTCCATCTAGAGGAAATGGCAGCGTACCCATTGATATCAAATCATGTACATTCTGCTACCCGGTGATTGTCTACTTTATTAATGGGTTTTCTAAAAAACAGCTTCACGGAAAAACCCAGCTAGATCACATCTTAACACCGATAGATTTGTTTGCATATACATATTACTCGTGCATTTTCTTTGCGTCTGCATATCACAAGTATAATTATCTGCTAGCGTATTTGTACAAAATTTTGAAAGAAATAAACTACTCAGCAACAATAAAAAGTAAGACTTATGTTGTAAATGCGAAAGGAATTACTGAACTTCTGCTCATGTTAGCCAAATATGCCACCGTTGACATGATGAAGAGCTTATGTCAACGAATTGATATTTCGGATATGCAGTTTGCAAAATTGATTGACTTTTCCTATGAAAAATTGGAAACATCAAAGGATATCGGCTACGGATCCGATAGCTCTACCGGTAGCGGTGGCGGTGAAGCAATGTTAATTACTCCGCTGCATGTTGCAGTTCAAAATGGACATCACAATCTTGTCGAGTACCTTTTGAATAAGTATGGAAGTAAGGCGGTTGAGCTCCATTACTTGCTTCATTTTTGCTTGTCCGGAAGCTTTCGGGATTCTAAAGATGTCATAAACCAAAAAAAGGAAATAATCAAGTTGTTAACTAGAAAAAGCAAAAACTGGTTGGAAGAACAGCTAGCTGATAACTTGACACCACTTCTACAAAAAAACTTCCATCCGGACTTGGTAGAATGTTTGATTCAAGAAGGGGCTAATGTTACTCGTTGATAGAGTTGAAAATAGTGTACTGCATAGGATTTCTGAGAATGTAGTCACCCCGGAAACATTTCATCGGATCGTCCAACGTCTCAACGAAAACAAATTTGATCGCTTTTCCTCAACAAATATTGAACAGCGAACTCCAATTCATCTTGCTTTAAAAAATATTGAATTGTTGGAAGAGACTTTACGACTTTTTAATTCAAATCGCGTTGATTTCAATGCTGCTACATATGATGGTCATTCCGTCCTAATGCATGCCATTGAAGGAAAAAGGTCAGCGGGCCTACTTAGTCGATTGATTTTCTTTGGAGCGGACTGGAAGCACATCAACAAGAAAAACGAAAATATGCTACATGTAAGTGTTGAATGTTGTAATTTCAGTGCATTGCAGTACTTTTTAAAGTTTCACGAGTTAGACGTGAACTTTGCTAATAGTGATCTCAAAACACCACTTCATGTTGCAGTTTCAAGGCTTTCCGAAACTAACGAAATTATCCAGCATGTATTGATTGCTTCTGGGGCTAACGTGAATGATTTTAATGATGACTACAAAATGTCTCCATTTTATCAAGCTTTTAATATGGGTGAGGGACTGACTTTGAGTGTTGTAAAGTTAATGGAAAAGCACGGTTTAGTGATAAACAACAAAATAGCTTCTGAAACACTACAAGCTGCATTTCAAAACAAAAAAATCGTACCAGACGGAGAATTTATAAACGTGCTGGAATACATCATTTTGAAACGTGAACAGGACGAGAGACTACCTTCCTGGAAGCCGTGGGTGAAAGTGGGTTGGTGAAGGTTATTAGAAAGAAAACTTACAGAGCGGAATAATTATAGAAACACCGATGCAGATTGGCGCTATA
>JAQGAP010001874.1:0-17532 GCA_034697805.1 Orchesella bifasciata | reverse complement strand
ACACAATACTTTCAATAGGTGTTGGTGGCCAACAGTAAACATTGTCCCAGGTTGCGTTGCAATATTCGCCTAAAATTTTAAATGGAAGCTAAACTTATGTTGACATTTGTTATACGATGGGATTTATTATGAGATGGATTATTAAGCGTATTTGAAATCCACTTTCATTTGTTCAACATTGAAGTTACCAACTGCAAATTAATGAGATATTGCCATTTTTTACGTTTGTAATGTGTAATATTTTTGGTTAATATGTCCTTAAACTTTCACCTCTTTATTGTAATCACGGAGAAAGTCTCAATATCTTCCTTGTTATGTACATTTTGATAATTTATTCATGCTTTCATCACTGTATTCCTTTTACATTTTAACATATCGCTGCATTTTCATAATTTCACTAAACTCTCAACTTAACCGTTAGCCATCATATACAAACAAATTAAGACTATTTTAAAAAAAAAAAACATCAACTACCTTCTGGAAGCTCGCTCTGTTTGATAAACCACATGTCCAATAAGCAACGAACGCCAGATTCCTTTACATTTGTCAGTTGGGATTTCTGCAAGCCGCTAAGTGGAAGGGATAAATTATCCCAGTGTCCTTCCAAAACTTGCAAAACCGTGGACCCAATGAGGTCTGCTGTAGTAACTGGTGAACTTAACAAATCAAGTGAACTTCCGTTTGCCACGGCGTAGTCATAAATATCAGCTCCAGCTAATTCAGAAACCGCCATTACTTATGGTTTAGAAAAGCCTCCTACACTTTCAGTTTAGACAACTTTTGTTTTAATTTCAAAACAAAACGGAGTACGCTTCGTATCGCATTGCCCCAGCTTGAAAGAACTGCACTGAGAAACAAAATGTCACTTTCGCTGATTTCTCAAGATGTAAGGAATGTAAGAAATGAAATAAACAGCGGTTGGACCAAGTCTCAAACCCGACTTCCTAGCACGTTGAGTTGCGGTATCAAACCCAAACAAACATTTATTACATTTGATGAAAAACTTTCAATTCTTGTAACCTTACAGCTTGTTGCAAAATTCCACCATCATCCTTTTTGTTCTGAAATACTTTTGAATTGCTCGATCAAAACATATTGCGCAAATTAACTTGCGACAGAAAAGAAGGGGAAATAATGCTTTCTCCAGAATGTACACAGCCAAGAGAGACGAGCCCAAAGAGAATGATGTCAGAGCGATACCACCTAGCGACTGAGCTCCTGCTCTAAACTCACTACGGTTTTTGCCTGATGCAATCGTCAGTGAAGATGGCTTGCTTCCTTCTTTCACTTTTCCCATTTACCTGGAATGCAGCAAACGCAAGAACAAAATTCGATGTAATGAAATAAACTTTCTGTGCAGCGTCCTTGAACAAACGGAATATTAAACATTGTGTTCCACAAAAGTTGGATACTGAAACGCAAGGCACGAAATAATCGTGTACATTTTAACAAGCAATCTTGTGAATTGAATCGACTGCAAGCCCAAAACGGAATTGTAACTGAAAATTACATTATATTCTTGCAAAGTCAGTTTTAAATCTTAGCAAGCCAACTCGTCATTTCTTTCGCTCTAAGAAAGTTGGGGACATCACGCAAATATTTCACTATGAATAAATCAGGAATATTTGCATTACTCTGGGGAGCGGAATGCGGTTGACAAAGCGAATTTTAATGTTGCGGGCTAATTTACAATCTAAACAGGGATATCGATAGCCAGCTTGCACATCCCCAAAGAATGTAAATGAAACCACACAAAATAGAACTTGAAGTTACGTTGTAAGCAGGAAATGAAGGAGAATCTCGCAGCAAATAAGTAAGGAAAATTATTGTCTTTTCAATGAAGGTTTGCATATTGGATTAGAGATTTTCATTTCTTAAACAAAGACGCGGTGCTTGACTTCAGGAGTTACTGAAAGTCTCCTAAGAATCACGCCTGGCAAGGCTTACTTTCTTAGATAAGTTTCCATGCGTGTGTTTCAATATAAGGTTAATTCCAGTAACATCTGGAGAGATTTATAAGTACTGCTTATTACTTACGACAAGCACGCTCCAAGAAGCTGTCTTTCTGCTGGACTTGCATCAATATGAGAGATATTTCAAAAGATGGATTCCTCAAGTTTTATGTCACCAAATACACGATTAATATCAGTATCCGTATGCAATACAAAACAGCTGACATCCACTTCTAAGAAAAGCAGACGAAGGATCAAGGTGACAGTTCTTGCAAAATACTGTGAGGATAAACAAGGTGAAAACATTTTCTTGAAAATGGTGTCATGGTTTATGAGTCTGAAAGGATCAGAAAATTTCAATTTTCCTCTACATGACGGCATTAGCTTTCGTAACACGCATATCCAGACAGACATGATAAAGCTGCTAAAATGTAATATTGTATTTTCAACAAACTCAACAAACAATCACAAAATACAGTGACTGACTATGCTAGGTGTAACTGTGATTATTACTTCATAAAGTTATGGAAATGTCGGTTATCCGTCCCGTATTTGAAAGTATAAAAGAAAGTTTTTATGTTAAGTCAGCGCATCAAATCCTGTACGAATCTCCCGAGCTAACACTGATGTCTGAGACTTGTCACTGCATTTTCTTTACCTGTATCTTTATCTCATTTCAAGTTCCCTTCAACAAAACGGGATTTATGACGAACCAGCCGTATTTCTTGCTCAATTTAAAATAATGCGATTTCTCTCACAATTAGTCAAACAAAACATGTCAACGCCCACCGATTCGCAAAAGCTGGCCTTCTCTGTCCTCCAATACATTCCAGATTTTAAAAATACAGTCCATGTTCAGCTTAGTCTTTCATTTTTTAAACCTGGAATGGAAAGGAGCTTTGAATAAGAATGTATGTCTCAAACCAAAGCTGAAAGTGCTTTTATCTGGCTACAGACAAAACTTTTAGAATGCAGAGAATATGGAAAATACCTGTTACACTGACAGTAAGTACTGTAAAGATTCATGTGCACTTTTTATTTCCTCAAAAAATGCATTGTAGCATAAATACTTGAAAGCGATTATCGACAAATTTTTGGAAAATGAAAGTCTAAAATGTCAAATTTGTATTGTAGGATTTTAGCCTTTTTTATTTTCTGTTCAAAAGCGGCTTGCTCAGAATATGGAAGTCGAATCCTTCTATTTGAAACTGACAGCAAGTACGTCAAAGATTTTTTTATTTTCTAGATAAATGTATTTTTAGTGTACCTAGAAACTTTACGTCAATGATTACATCCTTTTGTACGGTTTACTTGAATAACATAAGAACTAGTCGATATGCCACTGCTATTGAATCTCACTGCAAAAAGAATCTTTTGGCGCATATGTTTGGACCTGAAGATGGGCTTTGTAGCTTCTGAAACTGGAGCTATTGACAAGCAAGGAACATCTATTTATCAAAACCGAAATTGGTGTTTTTTGAAGAAGGCGTCATTTTCCAAATTTGGAATAACAATTACGAAATATTTAAAAATGCAGTGACCGAGCTCCAATATTTTAATTCCGATGGGGAAACGATCCCACTTTCGTTTAATATATTATTCTCTCGTTTACATAATCTGAAGCTGAACATGTGGCCTCAAAAACAAATTCCGAGATATGCCTTTGTTTTCTTCGGTTAACTTGGCATTTTTTCTGCACTGACTGTCAAATTGAAGTAAAAAACGACAACAATATTTGAGATGTAAAACACCAATGTTTTTAGCGTGCATATTAAGCAATAGCATTCAATGTAGAAAAAAAGGGCATTGTTACAAAGTAAAAGCAAAGGGCACAACTAATTTTTCATCCTTCACAACAAGGCCATTTTTTGTCATCCTAATTTTCACTCAGAAAAAACTTACGAAATCCTATATTTCAATCTATTTTTTTAGCCGTATCGTGTCCTCAACCCCCCGTTGTATCACCCTTTCTCAAGTCCATGTGGAGCATCACAAAATTCCTTAAATATATTATTTCTATAAATCTTGTTATGTTTGTAAGGTTTCGTAGTCACGCTGTGTTCAAAAGTTCACGTTTTCTGTTTGGCAACTGAACGAGACAGTAAAAGCTTTAAAAATGACTTCAGAATGTGTGGGAGATTACGAACCTTTTTTTGATACACATATATCCATGTTACATTATAAACCTGTTATCGAATGAAGGAATGAAACTTTGTACCACGTTTGAATCAGAATGATACACATTACTAACAGAATCTCATCTCGTTAGTTTGTTTGTAACTTTCTGCTTAGATACAAACTTTTTATATGCAGGTGTCTAAATTCCCTTAATGTACAAAGAAAAATAAATAAAACCATACGGAATAACATAGACACTAAATGCATATGGAGATTAAGTACTGTTGCTTTATGAAATTAGATGTTATAACCAAAACACAGAGCAAAATAGTTTACGACCTATGACAATAAACACGTATGTTAGTTTCACCCAGTTGGAAAACAACAAGACGTGAAGACGTGTTTTGGGTTTGATGCCGTTTTTTATTTTTTCGTGGAATAAGTATTTCAGCATCTGGTAGAAAAAACAATCTGATACTGTTTTCCAATTGAAAATAGCGTATTTCCTGCGACGAGTAAACAGCTACCTTAAATAAACCTTAGATGCCCAATCCTCAATGAATGGATCAAGGGAAAAAGCACAAAGTGCAGCGCTTTCTCCAACAACTCCAAAATGAGCAGTTTTTTTACTTGCAACATTCACTTGTTTGATCCGGACCAACGCCAAAAAGCTGCATAATACAACTGCGTAGGTATACATTTGAGTAAAGGCAAACTGACCTTTTTTTCAACAACAAATTTCCTAGCATATTCTGGTATTGATGCTATTTTCGTATTAGTTGTCACTAAAGCTAGTCTACAAAGCAAAAAGTAATAGGCCTGGATGCACACAGGTGACAATGCATTTTAAAAGAAATCAAAAATGCTTATTATTATTTAATGTACTAAAAGTTGCTTTCAAGATACGCTCCTTCTGTTTCTTTAAGTCGCATTAGCTATAATAAAATTTTTTACATTCCCAGCTTACTTATTCCAAAAGCTTTTCGGTAATCGCATTCTAGTATTTACACATGCTGTTAAAAACATATTCTTGAAGTTTAGCTCATTTAGATATAAAAATTGTAAGAACAGACTGAACAAGGACTACTATGTGGGAGGAGATGAGCTGCTTAGCATTGGTCGTAGTTGAAAGCTTTTAGTTTAGTACGATCAGCTCAAGTGAAAGCATCTTCGATTGTTATGAATTTAGCAGAATTTGACTTTAGAAAGGATTTATAAAGAGCATTGTGCACATTGCATGACGACCGTTCTTGCTGACATTAACACGCGCCCACCATCAATTAAAAAAAGGTTCATAACCGAGCATTCTCTCATGTATCCTCTGAATCTCGTTGCGAGATTCTCCTAACATTATAAAAAAGGTTTATATATCCAAATTGGTGGATACTTAGGAAAACATCTAGCTATTTATAAAGTCTAAATTTTTATAGCATTGACTTTTTTCTTGAGTATGCTTTCACATGGTTGTTGCTTGTTCATTTTCCCCCCAATCTTATGGGATGAGATTTTATTTGTTAATTGATATAGATATGAATAGGAGATTTCTTAGAATAAAATTTTAACTTATTGTGTGCATTATGGAGCTGAACTGATTCCTCACATAATATCAAGATAACTGGGAAACTTCTGGGAGACGTCCAATGGATTCATAATGAGTTTGGTGATAATAAATTTACAACATTTGTACAGATGGGAGAATGTGCAAGTAACAAGAATACCGTTTATTTCTCAAAGTGGGAAACTTTCTCCTTGCTAATTAAAGTACAGTATAGAAGCGTGGTCGGTGAAGAAACTTTTTTAGGAATAGGTATACCTAACAAGTCTTTGTATCGAAATCCTACCCAATAGCACGACCCAGTTTTGATCCGTTTTTTGATTAACCATAGTGGGCAACGAATTCCTATAACGCTTGGAGATTCAATTTTGTAGCTTCATATCGATTAGTTAAATTTGCAAATTATCTCATGATTTGCATCCTAATATTAAGTTCCAAACATTATTACTCTTACTGAAAACCACCTCCCACAGATTTCATTTGTTGTTTGGCATCGTTACGAAACTCCCCCTCATTGCAAATGTAAAGCAACGAAATAATGAAAAAACAGCGTGTCAAGGTTCCATTTCAGCAACCAGGAGGATCTCTGTTTTACAGAAATAACACCCAAATGCAAGTAAGATTACGGCTCAGTGCTGTGGAAAGATTTCTTCTTACTTTTACTTTCCTAAAGCTGCATCTATTCTCGTCGTGAACTCCAAGGGTTTGCTTTCTCCTACAAGTCGAAGGTGTAAGGTGGTGCTAAAAAATGACGATGCAAACTTTTTGGTTCTCTCTCACTCTTTAAACACGATTAACGTTTTAGATGCAAAGGAATTAACAAATGGGGCAATATAAGAATACAGGAGTGCACAGTACACTGCGACATTAATACATGTCTATCACTCAACTGAACATAAAGTATCTATATACACTTCGAATGAAATTCTGAGTAAGTACAACATATCTACTAATTTTAAAAGCCTGGAGTTGTCCGTCAAGGCCGTATAACTGCGCAAATGATTTATGACTTGTCTGTTGCTACTTTCACTGAAATATTAGTGGCAGGGAAGCATGAAACAATTGCTGCTTGTTAGCTTGTTTGTAAAATCATCATTTGACTAATTGGAAGTATATTTTCTGGAACTTTTGACATCAAGTTGGATGTAGCAGGGCTAATCTAATTCTCTTGTTTGTTAACATTTCTTTTATTTATATAAATAATTATATTTGCAGATTCACGAAGGCATACAACACTCGTAAGTGGGTCAGAGAAATACAATAGAATTTGTAGTAATTTCAGATGAAACTTTTAATGATGAATGTTGTTTCATGTTACTCAATTATTTTACCTGTTTGTTACGTACATCAAAAATCTAAGAATTGATTTGTTGTTCTTTTGAAACAAATAACATTGCACCGCTTGGGCTCGAATAAATTGTATCTAATTCCGCATTTATGTAAAGTAAGTGATGTTTGTCTACTAACACACTCTTTCCATTGGATACATCTTCTGAAACTGGATAAAATAAAATGTTTCTTGGATATTTATAATTGTCCAATTAAATCCATTAATTCCACCTAGACACCAAGACAAGTCGAAATTTTTAAGTTTTTTCTAATTTTATCGATACTATGGTGAGTGGTATTTGGATAAACCGTTTTGATCCTGTTTGTGAATTCAAACAAACCTGGCGATATTTGACAACTGAGTGTCAAAAGCATCATACTTGTTTGCGCCAGCGCAATCTGCAGCATCAATCTTTAAAAATCAATTTGCAATTACTTAAAAAAGCTTGGTCGTGCCTAATTTGTGCATTAGTTGATTACGTTTTGAAACGGTATGCCACCATTAAGAAATTAGAAAGTATTGTTGTTCATTTCAATCTAGAAAAGAGTGTATTTTCACCCTAGATGACAAAGACCCAGACTTAGGATCTGGTTTTAATGAAAACAAGAACCTTTTTTCTCATCTTTAGAAGGAAACTGTCATTTCGCGGTTCTGCTGAAATCACAAAAAAATCTTACTTTCGTAATGACTGACATTGACAGTTGGCAGTAACCATTTATACGTTGTGATTTTTTTTTCATACAGAAAGGATGTTTTCTAAACAGTTTTCAAGAAATTTAGCATGGATAAAAAGCTCAATATATTATTTTACGAAATTCGTACGTATGAATGTGTCACAACGTCAGAATCATGACTGTAGCTTGAATGTAAACCTGTCTTTCACGTTTAGGAACTTTTTAAAGAATTTTTTTACTATTGAGCAAAAGTTTATCATTCACTATTTGTTTCTAGAATTATATTACTGCTTCTGCAGCATCCCTACTGAATATGAGGTAGCAGCAAACAAAAACAATACCAGAGTGAACATAGCTTTTTGGCAACAACAAATGAGTTTTGAATAGGGGTTTCATTATTTCATTTAAAAAAGAGTTAATTAAGATGATAAATTAACATTTTTGTTAGTACTGCGAAAGGTCTCCTCGTGAACTGCTTCTGTCGTAACTAGACTGAGACCAGGCACTTTGAAATGTTTAAACCGGAGAACAAATTAACTTCTTTTTTAAGGTAGAGCTTCTTCAGCACAATATTTTCATTTTTCAAAAGAAAGAATTCTGCGTAACTAGGACGCAAAAAACAGAGTACATATTTAGTTTGAATGAATTACATTGAACAACTTTTTTACTTGTCTTACAATGCATGATAATATGTGTTAGTTTGAATCTAATGTGGGCGTTTGAAAATTGTTGAAACCCCCGTCCATTTCTATTTTCTCGTTGAAAGTTATACTCCACTTGTAACCAGAAAGGTTGTTTTGCATGCTCTAATAAGCAACTTGAGACTTTTTATTATTATTTTCAGCATCATATTCATTGTATTCGTATTTCCTAGCTCGGAAAGTAAAAGCCATTTGTATTCAAAATTGCTCGTATCATGTTCCACTAGAAATTCTAGGGTAGAATTGAAGTGATTTTTATTGGCTCTCTAAAAGCAATATTTACGTGCAAAATGCTGAGAGACTATAGAGTTCTCAGTATAAAATAAAGGATGACAATAAGGAATTCTACTACTCAATTATCTAATAAGCAAAAAAAATGTGACTCGCAAACATATCTAACTCAATTTTACATGTGACCTGATAAGTAGGTGATTGAAACTCGACCAACTTCGAAGTATGTTCATCCATTGGAAGTAAAACTATTAACTATTGTCTGGCATTCTAGTAAACAGATCTAATGAGATATTTTCGTAACACGGTGTTATTTGTTTTGATATTCCTCTTCCGAACTGGCGTCGTGATAGCCTTGAAACAACAGTAAAAACGGGGAGTAAGCAGACGCTCGCTAGAGTTCTTTCGTTTAAACACAATAATTTTTCAATTAATTTTAGGGTAAATTCTGAAAGACAATCAAATACTGTACATCCAAAAAACTGTTTCTGCTGTACAGCATTCGTCACCTTATTTGTTGATGCTGTGATGGTAGAAGATACATGCCCTTCAAGGAATATAATGCAATGTATGACCGATAAGAAAAAATCCTACTTTGTGTACTGGAATTTAAATTTGCAATACGGAATTTTAAGGTGCAGTGTGTATCCCTGCATACGCCGAAAAACTGTATATATAAAATGCACCAAATAAATTTGCTTTAATTGTTATTTACAAATGGCATCTGATAAACTATAAACTAAGGTAAACTTAAGATACGTTTGCGATTTACTGAAAAGTAGTCACACACTAGACGTCATGACCTGTTACCTCCAGCTCAAACTGATGCCGAATGCTTACTTTCACTTTATTTCACAATTTGCTTGTTTTATCATTTTGTCATTTAAAACTAAAGGCACTGATAATAAATTATCTATATCTGTAATATAAAATTTACTGCAATTTGAAGGTTTTTCTAACGGCCTTCAATGGCTATCGTGGCCTGCCAAGTGTGGTTCAATATGAAACGATCTCATTAGTAATCTCAAGCAGATACTTGGTTGCAATTAAAATTTGGATCGAGGAAAGTAATCTGAGTTAATTCAGCAATGACCGTGGGCTGCATCATATCGTCTTTCTTATTAGAGGTAGTTTTGGAAATGAGAGCAGGTGACTTGCATAAGGGTAAAGGGATAACTGTTCTCCCCCTCCTTTAATTTCTGAACACAAGCACAATGTCGTATGTTAGACCAACTTCTTTCACAGGCGTACATAGGGATGACTTTCAGAATCTTTGTAATTTAAGTTTTAAAAACAGTTTCTGATCTAAAATTGTGTGAGGAATCCGATGCAGCCATCAGAAAAGCCGAGAAACCGGATGTTTACGAGGTAGGTGAAGGTTTATGTGGAAAAACCTTGAATTTTGGGGTCTTTTTTACAAAATCTTTTTCTGTGAGAATGTAACGACTATGTATAACGATGTAAGAACCTAAGTAAATTTCCAAATAAATACAGAATCGCAACATCATTTTCAGAGCCAAATCCAATTAACCATCGTGTACTGTTTGCTAGCAATCACGTCTTTTGTATTTTTGGATAAAAAAGTCTAATGAAGTTAACTTAGGTTTGGAACAGGAAACCCACATATCACAGTGAATCCATGGTGTGTAGGCGGTAGTACTAGACAAATATATTGATTTTGCTTTCCATGTTCTTTTGACCACTAGAATGAATGTAAACACCAAATATATATGTAGGTAATGCAATATATTTACAGTAAAACCAGTATTTTTATTGACGCATCAATTTATTGTCCGACGCATGCTTCAATACACAAAAATCTTGATGAATGGAAGGAATGGGAAAGTGGATCAATGGAAACTAAATATCATATCCGTACGAAGCTCATGTCTAAATAGAAACACTGAAAATGACTTTTATAATGTATATATTAGCCCGTTTCATTTTATTTTGTTGACTGGCTTTCTCGACTATCACGTTTTCATCCAGGTTTCGTGAAACTTTCGCGGTGTGTCTGCATCAGCAAAAATTATTACATGTTTTCACTTGAAAACTTTTCCACAACAACCGGTGCTATTCTCAATCCAGACCAACTTCAATTAATTTTCATACCATATTTGTTGCGGCTTTCAAGCTCAAAGTCACGTTGTACTCAAGGTGAGGATAAGGATTTTCACGAGTTTTTAATATCGTGAGAATATCTATGGTGTTGGAAACCAAATCAGGAACACCTTGCGGTTGCGAATGCATACATAGTTGCAGGATGCAGAAGGAGAAGGTTAAACAAAAGATTCAATTCGCAATATGTTTGAACTGACAAATAGTAGTATTTATTGTACCTTGAATAATACCACAACATGTACATATCGTATTATTTGTTCCTCATTCAGTCCTTCGAAGAAAATCAATCACAATTATTTATCAGAACCTTTCTACTTTAGTTTTTGATATTACAATTAGAGCTCAGTAAGCTCCTCAAATTAGATATATTACAGATATATGTATCAATCCCATTTAGAATTTTAATTAAAATACCATTTTTTGTATCAATACAGCATTAAATGTGTGACACATCAGCTCTTCAATAATTATCATTCTTTTTTCTCATCACGTAATAAAAACCTTCTCGATTTCACTTTCACTGCACTTTCACCATAATTAGCCTTGAAGTTCGCTCAAAGGAATATCAACGGAATATCGATCGTCTTTTCCCACTTTCTCCTGGAGTAACACTGGATTATTATTATTATTAGAAACCCCATTTATGAATCCATCTCCAGGTTGTGAAGAAGATGTTACACACTGACTCAAAACTTCATGAGATATCACCAACTCTGAGGTTGCGTTGAAGGTATTATTGGGAGTTCCGCTTGCTTTCCCTGATGTTCGCTGAGGGTTGCTGCTTCGTAAGTATATCCTGTGTTGACTTGGGATCGTGGAAATACGCAAAACAGAGCGACCAAGAGATTGACTGACTCGCACGGAATTATTTGCGTTTCGACGTGTTTTGAAGCGACGGTAAAGTCGGAGGATGGCTGCTCTCACATCCTTGCTCACAAAGCAGTAGAGGATCGATACAAGTAAACCCTTCAAATGAATAAGAGCTGGTTGATTATCCCACACAAACTCATTTAAAAATATTGAAATTTTTACCAACCTGTGTTGATCCGAAAATGGCATTGAAAATGACAAAATATTTATGATACTCTCCGCCTGGATTGAGAAGAAAGAGTAGATTGTTAATTCCAAGAAGGGGACATAATACAAAGGTTGCTTTCACCGCACGTCTGCAAAAATGACAAAATCTTGTACCTTCAAATGACATCAAAAGGACTCTAATTTTTAATGAAAGTAAATGAAAGCCTACCTTAGTTGTACAGCATCGGATGAGTTATTGGGTCGCTGAACCTTTGTCAGCAGGATGCGCATGATGTTGATCAAAAAGAGAAGGTTTGCCTGCAAAAGACACGAAGTTTTTGTGATTTCAATTTTACAGTACTTCTTTAAGTCTACAATAAGAAACTTACGACCAACGCAAATATCATGGGTCCGAGCAAAATCCATATTTCGGTGCGTTCGCTATATCCTTTCCAGCATTGAACTGGGTGAAGCGTTTCCACCACTCCAGCGTAAAGGATTACCAGAAACAATGGAATAACTAGAACAATTAGTAATCATTATTATGCATTGTCTCAATTCTATTAAACATTCATCCAGTCTACGAGATTTTTAATCATCAGCTTTGGCACTAGACGAGAATCCATGAGGAAAGTTAAAGAAATACTCACCCCACCCAATAACGTAGTAAACCTTGAATGGAGTTTCTTTATCAAACACATTGGTAGTCAGTTTTCCGTGCAGATAAACTCCCTGAAGAAACATCCAGTTGATGGATACAAAAGTCGCGTAAAGATTGGTGGATAAAACTGCCTTGCAAATTAGATCCTGTTGAAAATGTTAGTTTTGCAAAATTTTAAACAGAAGAAAGTGAAACGAGACATTTGACGAGGTTTTGTTACTTTTAGGAAGTCAAATGCACGAATTAAAAGAACGAGTAATTTAAACATTTACCACATGTCTGTAGTGGCTGGTTCGGTGGAATATGAATGGTTCCGTGATGACGATGAGTAAAGCGGAACGGAGCATTAGTGCTAACATTAAGTGTACATGAACCGTAACCCGATCACACCGTAAGCATCTAAAAATGTTAAAACCTTTTATTCTTGATGCTACGTTTTTAAAATGGGGTTTTGGGTTCTGATTCTTACTTAAAATAGTAGAATATAAAGAGTGCCAAAGCAAGACAGATCATCGATAGCCCGGAACCGTAAAACAGAATGTGTTGAACGGAAACCACGAGTTTGCGTTCCTCCTCCTGTTACATAGTTTTAAAAGGGACAAATATAAACGTGAAGATTTAAATAAGAAATCCACGCTATATTTCATATGAAAGCTGCGTCTGAGAAAAATGCGAAAAAAGATCAGAAACATGAATCTCGTTATTTAGAAAGTCGCGTATGTTAAAGTTGCGGAAAAAATGTCAGAAATAACAACCTTTTTACAAAGACAAAAAATTATTGAAAGTTTGCAGCATTTGTATTTCATACAATTCACAGGTATTTTTTGAATACTTTCTTTGCTATATTTTTTTAAATAGCTTTTTTCGTAATTTGAAGCTATATAACATTATTTAAATAACAAATATATCTTTTTGATAGTTACGACACGTACAGCTGGACTGTTTCCAATTAGGGTCAATATCTGTTTCGTAAAGCTCGATTTCTGTTTTAGTTTGCAATAACGGTTTGTTTGCACTGGAGTCATAATAGTAATTTTTCGCGTCAGTAAGAATTTTTTCAAGTTGTGCTGTTGTGTAGCTCGTGTGATGAGTGGATGAGTATATCTTCTGTCGAGCTTTAGCTTGATGTGTTTTGAAGGGAGGTGATATCAGCGATAGAATCCATCTAAAATTACATTATCGTTTCTTCAACCTAAGTATAATGGAGTTGCGGACACTGTATATCGGTAGCAGTATCCCAAAGGAAGCTTACCAATACAAATGAATAACATTTTGTATTTAAATGAATCGGGAGACCGTAAATTTATCTACGTGAAACTATCTCATCAATGTTTATATGAATGTGAGTATCTTTCTTTTAATGTTTTTAAATGATTTTAAGAAGACGTTCAATTATTTGCTAGGATTTAAGATTTCATATAAGTAGCGTAAAAGTCTAATTTATATCGCAGATTTACGACAAAGTTTCGAGTAAATCTACATACGCATGTTTCTTATTATATTTCGCGAGCATTTCTATTTTACATACGCACCATTAAATGCATCCCGTTTTAAAACGAAAGTTCAAGTAGTTTTTTCATAAGAAAGTGAAATGGAATTTGTTCTAAAAAATAGCTTACTTTATTAAAAACGTATTCTTCGAAAGAATCTGCACAAGCTGTGTAATTTGTCCAATTGCCCCATAACCAATTTCCATCTTCTGCACAAACCCTGATTGCGTTCCCTAAAATGTGGTTAAGTTTAAAAGAATTACTGCCAGTTGACTAAAAGATCGGCAT
The DNA here is from genome assembly GCA_034697805.1 of Orchesella bifasciata. Taxonomy (NCBI): domain Eukaryota; kingdom Metazoa; phylum Arthropoda; class Collembola; order Entomobryomorpha; family Orchesellidae; genus Orchesella; species Orchesella bifasciata. The sequence goes on along the minus strand of JAQGAP010001874.1, from coordinate 3,394 downwards.
TTATTACGTTATAAATATGTCGCACAATACCCTGAATGTGAGGTGCCAGCGCAGGTTCTGATTCTTGGAGAATTTCAGTACAAGTTCTCAAAACAATACTTTCCACAGGAGTTGGTGGCCAACAGTAAACATTGTCCCAGGTTGCATTGCAATATTCGCCTAAAATTTATAAAGGAACGAACGCTTTGCGTTGTAGTTACTTAAAATAACCCTAATTTTGCCTTTAATATTTACTCGAATAAAAAACGGAACAATAAATACCTTCAGGGAGCTCCTTTTGTTTGATAAACCACATATCCAATAAGCAACGAACACCTGATTCCTTCACATCAATCAGTTGTGATTTCTGCCAGTCGCTTAGTTCAAGGGACAAATTATTCCAGTTTCCTTCCAGAACTTGTTGAACCGCGGTCCCAATGAGGTCTGCATTAGTAACTTGCGAATTTAATAGGTTGAATGAGCTTCCATTGACCACGTCGTAGTCGTAAATATCACCTCCAGTTAATTCTGAGACAGCCATGACGTTTCACTTTGTCACCAGCAGTTTAGAGATTTATACTTTCATTTTAGAAACTTTCGAAGCAAAACGGAAGTCACTTTGTATCGAGTCACCCCAATATTAACAAACGGCACTGAGAAGATATATGTCACTTATACTGTTTTCCCAAAATTTATTGAATGTAAAAAATACAATAAACGTCGAGGTTCTAAATCTCAACAGTAACACTTTCCCACTTTAAATTTTCCCCATGTCATGCTTGTTAGGTATAAAACATTAAGCCTAATACAAACCAGTTTTTAACACATTCAAAGAAAATCCTTTAACATATCTAAACCTTTCTCCTCTCAAAACCCCTCTCTCATCATCTGTTTGGTTTTGAAATCCACAAAGAAGACCATATTATGTGTACAGGATGACTATCCACTTATTTTTTTTGCTGAAACCGTTTATGCGAAATCACTTGAAACTGAAAATAAGAAGAAAATAAAGCTTTCTCCAGATACATAGGCAGAGAGACGACCACAAAGAGAAAGATGCCAGAGTGATACCAGCTAGTGACTGAGCTCCTGCTCCAACCTCACGACGGTTTTTGTTTGATGCAATCTTCAGTGAAGATGGTCTGCTTCCTCCATTCACTTTTCCCATTTCCTTTGCATGCAGCAGACGCAAGAACGTAACGCGAAGTAATGAAATAAAGTTTCTGTGCTGCACCCTTGAACATACGGAATATCAACCAATATGGTTCATACTAAAACGCAAGGCACGTGTGCAGGCTAAAAAATATAATGAACTACACTGTTGGCTGTTTCTATTTTAGTCGGTTGATATTGCACACCACTGATATATCCTTATATATCACTATGTATATTTCAATGTGTTTATAATGGCCATGAGTTGAAGAAACTTAAATATTGTCAGATATACTATAATAGGATCCTTTACTTTCGTCCTAATTCACCATAAAGACAGAATGGATGGACAGTTTCCAAACGAGTGTTCCAGGAAGCAATCTTAGTAATTGAATCGACTGCGCATTTAAAAAGTTCAAGTAACTTGGAATTACATGATGTTCTTGGAAGTCAGGTTTAAATGTAACAAACTCGTTAATTGATTTACTCCGAGCAATTCTGCTTCAATTCCGCAAATGTCCCTGTATGAATAAAGTGTGAATATTTAACTAATTCGGAGGAAACGTGTGTGGTTGACAAAAGGAATTTTAATGTTCTGTGCTAAAATTAAAACTAAAGACGAAAATATAAATAGATATCTCGCATGCATACCACCATCAAATGTAAGTGACACACCTTTGCTTAATTTTAATGGAATTGATAAAAGCATCTGGCAGCAAATATAAAAAGAAAAAATGTTCATGACTTCAAGACTTCTAACAAGCCCTTAATAGGAAATGTCAAGTCCTACTGTTCTCAAAAAGATCGAAAAGATTAATCCCAAGAATATTTGGAGAGATTTCCGAGTACAACCACTACTTATTGCTTACGACAAGCACGCTCCAGGACGCTCTCTTTCTTTTGAACTTTCATCAATACAAGACGGATCTCAAGTTGGATGGATCTTTCCAGTTTCACTTGACAAAATATACGGTAATCATTTTCTAAGAAAGCAAATGAAGTATTAGGGTGACAGATCCTGCAAAAATGAGTGTGGATGAGCAAGGTGAACAAATTCTCAAGAAACTTGTCAAAAGTTAAAGCCTTTAGAGCAAGTACGACGCTGTGACATTCGTTTTATTTATACATGAGTCAGAAAAGATCAGAACAATTCATTTCCCTTGACGTCCAGCATTAGCTTTTATAACTCAAAAAGTTGATGTAGTGCATTTTTATTGACAAAAATATTCCTGCTGTTATGAATTACATGCCCGCAACCACAGGAGGGGACTGAGGGGACATCGTCCCCTCCTAAAAATACGGCGTCCCTCTCTGCGTCCCCGTTGTCCCCTCCATAAATTATGTATATTTTGTTCTTTGATGTTTCAATTTCACAAAACCCATATTGCAACAATTCCATCAAGGCCTTGAGTGCACACCACGCCACTTCACAAATATATTGAGAAATTTTGATTCATTTGAACAACAAATCTGTTTTGCATTTGATATAGGACATTTTTTGTAAACAATAAAATTGTTGGATTGTTTTTGCTTTTTGTGGTAGAAAAAAACATCCACAGCAGATAAATCAGGAGTAATTTAAATTGTAAGCTGTATAAGACAAGATCCATCGAAGTGTCCTTGAATAATTAAGTGTAGCTATCTTTGACTATCAACAAAAAGTGGTAGCTTCGTTAGTTATTATGAGTAAAAAGCGACCATCAGAGGGCCAGCCGACCCTGGTGGATCTTTGGGGGAGTAAATTTCCACGGCCGCGTCCTGTTGGTGCTGACAGCAACGATGCCAAAACTGTCAAGGATGATCTTAAGTTGCTAAGTGAAAGTAAGCAGTTTTAAATGAAACGGGCTTTGTGTGCTGAACATTTGAAATTAATTAATTATAAAATGATAACCAACTGGCAACCACTTCAAATGTTTAGTTCAAACGAATGGGAAGAATGCGAAAGATGAGGAGGACCACCTTTCAAACATGGACGTAATTTAATCGAACTCGGACACAATCAATTTGGAGTCAGATACCGTTACGCCTGAGCCGGAGGGTAAACTATTATCATATGCAGTTGAAAATTGTAATAATATGCTAATGTGGCATTTGCCTGATTCATTTAACGTTTTAAACTTCAGATGAAAGTGAACCAGAGAAAGCATCCACAAATGAAAACCCCGTGCATCAAAAGCAAGATTCTAAAAGTCAATTGGAAAGTAGCTCGTCGCAGCTGGAAACGGATAACATTTTGCTTCAAGCAAATCATCAAACTGAAGGG